>BQKN01055525.1:0-42274 GCA_022839385.1 Asparagus kiusianus | reverse complement strand
GAGAGTCGATAAGTTGAAAGTGTTGTGATCGGAGCAACTTTGAGGACTTATCACTCTATTGACAAGAGTCGATAAGTTGAAAGTGTTGCGTTCGGAGCAACTTTGAGGACTTATCGCTCTATTGACGAGAGTCGATAAGTTGAAAGAGTTGCGTTCGGAGCAACTTTGAGGACCTATCACTCTATTGACGAGAGTCGAAAGTTGAAAGTGTTGCGTTCGGAGCAACTTTGAGGAAGATAGAGTTCAAACTCTGTAGAAATGAAACCCGTCATAGGTTTAATGTTAACATTGGAAAGACTTTGTCAACTACTTTGTTTTAAATTGCGCAGAAGTTTTAAACTCAAGCAGTATATTTTCCAAAAATCCGATTCTAGAAATAAGGGTACCCCATGCGTTCATGCTCTTGAGTTGGGCTGCGTATTTTTGGAAGAACGCACCTCCAGATTATTGCGTTTAGTCTGGCCTACCTATCTTATGGACGTAGGGTCTTATCCCGCGTCTTATCAGAAGTCCAAACGGCTATAATGATGACGAAGAGACCACACCCGTCGGGAGTCTTGGAACTCTATCTCATCGTTATTAATTGTTTATAAATAGGCCTGATTAGTCTTGTCAAAAGCCTTAACGCTTAAACTTCTTTCTTGAACTCAAAAACGAGTTTCTTCTCGTTAGCTCTTCTACTATTTCGTCTCGTCTTCTGGCCATGGCTTCCAAGAAGTCTTGCTCGAGCGGAGACGAAAAGATGGCGCACCCTACACCGCCGTCGAAGAATGTTTTTGGGTCCACTTCCAGACCGACGTCGACGCCTCCCTCACCGGTGGCTGGATCTCAAGGTAAGCCACGCTGCTTTTTCTGTTTCAGCGTTCTTTTTTGATAAATTTTCTTTAAATTCCGTGGATGAATTCTGGTTGATGATGACGAATAAGATTCGTCTTTTCAATCGTGAATGTGAAAAGAACTTGCATGTCTCTTGACGAAAACTGTTCGTCTCCTTGATTTTGGATGCTGAAAGAACTTCCTGTGTCCATTGTCGTAACGAAGGGTCAAACCCTTAATGTTGAGTGCATGGAGAAGTTTCTGTGTTCATTGAGGAAAACTATTCGTCTTCTTACTTTTAGATTCAAAACAACATTCATGTGTTCTTTGATCTTGAACACAGAAAGGAACTTCTGTGTTTATTGACGAGATGAAGGGTTGATCCCTTAATCTTGGACGCAGGAAGAAGTTTTGCGTTCATAGTGATCCAACACGGGTCTAGATTCCTTGCGTTCAGGCTGATCTTGATGCATGTCTAACCCACTACGTTTGCATTCATCTACTTTATTGACTTTGCTTTTATTTGTCTGCAAGGAGGGGCTTCTGCCGCTGCTCCCCTTATTATTTTAGAAGATGCTCCTCTCATCCCACCCATCTCCACCATCTCTCCACATGAGAATTTCGAGCGGGTGACTGACGAGGTGTCTTATCTGGCGCCCAACTGTACTCTCTTCCTCCTTAGGCGCCTGGAGAACCAGGTGAGGCAAGCTTTCTCCATCGTGATGCAAGGCTGGGGCTCCTTCTCTGAGTTTCAAGCTTCTATCGAGGAAGGGTTGAATGCTCTTGCAGAAGTCAACCCCCTCTATGCTCGACGTTTTGCGGAGAAGATCTACCATTACTCAGGGGCCGCTCGTTATTTAGAAGAGTTGCAGCAGACAGACCTTAGGCCTAAGATACAGTGGGCCATCAGCAATGCTAGGCTAAAAGAGACAGTTGCTGCCAGAGCCTGAGCTCTTGATATTTCTGAGAGGAAAGCCCTCATCTGGAGCTTGCAGAAGCAACGTCTACAAGCCAAGGCTAGACTCAACGCAGGGGAGCTAACCCAAGCAGAATTCAACCTTGGGGAGGCTACCCTCGAGGCGAGGGTCCAAGCAGAGAAAGAGGCCATCCAAGTGCTGCAACAAGAGGCTTCTGCTGCTGCCGCGGCTTCTGATGTCCATCTTTGTAGGAGGGTTGAAAGAGAAGTGCTGGCGAAGCACGAAAAAGCTATATCTAATATAGAGGCTTATCTTTTAAGCTTCTCTTTACATTAAGCCCCAGCAACTCTTACTTTTGTTTTGATTTTGTAATAACTTTACATTATTTCTCCAAACACTTATTATCTGCATGCAACGAACTGCTACTGTTTGTCTCTTTGTTGCACTTCCTGTGTTTTTCTGAAATGTCGTGGTTTCTGTGTGGTGTTGGAATTTCTGAAAATCATTCGTTTGTGTTTGAACGACTTGAACGCAGGCCTAGCAGCCAAGGATGCATGGTTTTGACCTTGCGTCTAAACAGGTTTGAACGCAACTCCGAGACTTGAGTTGTAGTTATAAGTCTTGTTTTTAGGAAGACTTGATGCATTCCAATTTGTTGAGTGTTTTCTTGGAAGTTTCTTGTTTTTTGAACGATCATGACGTGCGTTCGTTTATGAGGACGCAGGGTCGGGCATCGTAGCTGTGGGACTTGAAATGTAGCTGCATAGTTTTAAACACGGCTATAAGATTTGCGTTCAAGAGGACCAGACGCATTCCACGTTGGGACTTTTCCACTAAACTAGATTATGCTGATGATCATCTGGTAGATTTTGGAAAAGTTTTCTTTATTATAATAGTTCTCGATAACTTCAATCGTCAGAGGTGTAATGTTAACTTGACGACATACAAAGTAGGAGAATAATTATCCAAATGAACATTTAGTAAGCAACCCCCAGCTAGGCTCAAGAGACTCTGTGATCTACGGGTAATACTTCTTGAGAAATTTCCCGTTAATTGGCATCATGAGTCTATCGCCTTTTTTATTGATGAGACGGTAGGCTCCATTGGACTAGACTGTCTCTACCACAAAAGGTCCTTCCCATTTGGGATTAAACTTCCCTTTGGTTTTGTGAGTCATCACCATAGGTCGTCGATTAGCCAAAACTAAATCACCTTTCTTAAAAATCTGTTCTTTAACCTTTTTTGTTGTAGGCTTTAGAAATACGGGCTTGATATAGTTCAATCTGCTGCTGAGCTTGAAGTCGCTTGTCGTCTAAAGCTTCAAGTTCCTGAAGAAGCCGTTGGTGTTTCTCTTCCTCTGTCAGTCCGGCTGTGATAGCGACTCTTAAGGAAGGGATTTGGATTTCTAATGGCAATACAGCTTCGTAGCCGTATACTAAAGAGAACGGCATAGCTCTTGTAGGGATCCTTACTGTTGTACGGTAGGCCCACAAACATTCGCCGAGTCTTTCATCCCAATCTCGTCGGCTTTTGGAAACGAACTTTTTGAGGAGCTTCACGATAGTTTTGTTAAAAGCCTCTGCAAGACCATTCGCTGGCGGATAATACGCCGTAGATGCGACACTTTGGATTCTAAATTTATCACAAAATCTCTGAAATCCAAAGCTAACAAACTGTGTCCCGTTGTCGTGAACTATTCGTCTCGGGACTCCAAAACGGTAGATGACGTGATATTTGATAAACTTAACCACATTCTTCGTCTTGACTTCTTTTAGCGGGATTACCTCCGCCCACTTGGAGAAATAATCGGTTACGGCCAAAATAAACCGGTGTCCTTTGGAAGTCGGAGGAGAAATTGGACCCACGATATCCATGCCCCACATTTCGAATGGCCAGGAAGCAGATGTGGGATGTAAGTTTCCTGGCTCTTGATGGATAAAATCACCATGAATCTGGCATGCGTGACAACGTTTAGCATAGTCCGCTACATCTGCGAACATCCTTGGCTAATAATAACCAATTCGTCGAAGACGATCGTCCAATTTAGCTCCAGGCTGATGAGCTCCACACATTCCGTCGTGAGCTTCCTTAAGGGCCTCTTTCGCTTCCTTCCGAGAGAGGCATCTAAGCAAAACTCCATCATGTGATTTACGGTATAGGGTTTGAGAAATTGCATCATAATAGAATTGGAGGGCCTTTCGTTTGATAGTGGCCGCTTCCTTAGGGTCATCAGGTAAAATTCCGTATATGGCATAGTCAATGTATGGAAACCGCTAATCTCTAGCTTCAAATTCCATCAAGGTCGTGCAGATCTCCTGTCGGTGTCTTATCAGAGATTTCCTCCATAGGAATCTTGGAATAGTATAGCTCGCGTCCTGTAATCGGGATTGTAGTTTCGGTCCCTGGAGGCAATGCTAATGAGGTTGCCAACGAAACTAAAGCATCCGCGTAAGCGTTCTGAGCTCGTGGAATGTATTCGATAAAGAAACCTTCGAACTTCTTAGCTTGCTTTAGCACTGCAAAGTAATACAGGATAAGATCCTCATGACGCACTTTGTATTCCCCTCGGACCTGATTTACGATTAGCTGAGAGTCACCGTAAGCTTCAAGATGTCGAATATTGAGTTCCTCAGCAATTTGCATTCCTAGTAGCAGCGCATTATACTCGGCTACATTGTTGGTACACGGTTCGATCAATGAAAACCCTCTTGGGATCACATGGCTGTTCGGGGAAACGAGTACGACCCCCACTCCTGCGGTAATTGCTCCATGAGGATTGGCTCTAGATGCACCGTCGAAGAATAATTTCCACACTTGTGTAGCTTCTTGAGTAACGCAAGCCTCAGCGACTTCGTCGGGTAGTTCTTCGTACAATTTGGATGTCTCTGGTACCGGATGATCGGCTAAGAAGTCTACCAATGTTTGACCCTTGACCGCCTTTTGGGGCATGAATTGCATATCATATTGTGACAAGAGAATGACCTATTTTGCGAGCCGGCAATTTAGAGATGATGGCTTTGTCATTAGAACTCTCAAGGGATTCACCTTAGAGATGACGTGAATTGTTTGTCTAACTAGGTAATGTCGCATCTTTTGAACTGCGAATACCAAAGCGAGACATTCTTTTTCAACTGGATTATTTCGGTGTTCGGCTCCCATCATAGTCCTGCTTAGGTAATAGATGGCTTACTCTTGACCTTGATTGTTGTTCTGGGCCAACAAAGCTCCAAGAGAATGTTCCATGGCTCTCACATATAATAGGAATGGCTTTCCTGATATTAGGGCTACAAGAACCGGCGGTTGAGTAAGATACTCCTTAATTTCTTCGAATGCTCTTTGGCAATCCTTATCCCAAATAAAGGATACTCCTTTCTTCATGAGCTTAGAGAAGGGTTGACAGCGTCCTGAAAGATTTGATATAAATCTCCGAATGTAGGCCAACCTCCCTTGCAAACCCCTGAGTTCTTTGAGATTCTTTGGGGGTGGCATATCTTGGATAGCGCGGATTTTCTCTGGATCAAGAGAAATTCCCTTGGACGTGACAATAAATCCTAGGAACTTTCCGCTTGACACCCCGAGGAATGATTTGGTCGGGTTCATTTTCAGTTGATGTATTTGCATGATGTCGAACATTGTCTTCAAGTCTGTAAGATGATCGCCTTTATGCTGACTTTTTACTGCTATGTCATCGACGTAGCATTCTATCTTCTTGCGCAAATGTTCGTGGAAGATTGTGTTCATTGCGCGTTGATAAGTTACACCTGCGTTTTTCAGGCCGAAGGGCATCACTGTGTAGCAATACACCCCTAGTGGTGTTCTAAAAGCGGTGTGTTTTTCGTCTTCCGGATGCATCTTGATTTGATTGTACCCTGAGAATCCATCCATGAAAGATATCCTTTCATATCCGCAGGTATTATTGATCATGACGTCAGTGATAGGAAGAGGGAACTCGTCTTTCGGATAAGCTGCATTGAGGTCACGAAAGTCGATGCATATTCGGACCTTATCATTTTTCTTGGGAACTAGAATAATGTTGGCCACCCAGTCTGGATGTTGTTCTTCCCTAACAAAACCCGAATCTATAAGCTTTTTAACTTCAAACTCAATTGCTTCCATGATCTCTGGACGAAGCCGGCGTTGTTGATGTTTAACGGGTTTTGCATCCGGATCGATGTTGAGACGATGCATGGCAACTTTTGGGTCAAGACCAGGCATGTCTTCATAGTTCCAAGCAAAAACATCTATATATTCTCGGATGAGAGATATTAGGTTTTCTCTCTCAGATGATGATAAATTTTTAGCTATGAAGATGGGCTTAGGATCATGTTCATCTCCCATGTTGACCTGGATCACTTTATCTTCAGTAGGTGGTTCGCGTTGCTCGAATCGCATATCCCACAAGATGTTGAGACGCTTGATCCAAGGGTCATTGGTCGATTCGATTAACTCTTCGTCAACCCCTGCGTCTTCATATGGATGACTAGTTGAAACCATGTTCACAGTCAGACTTTTAAAGAAAGGTCCGACACTAACGTCAGATTCCCAGGAAGACGTTCCGGATGAATGGTCTTGACGCAGATAATTACTGATTTCGTTTTCTGAGACAGAGGGAGTTGTGACGTAACCCAAGCCTCTTCTGGTTTTTTTATAATAATCCGGGGGTTTTCCTTCGGGGGTTAGAGACATTCGAATTGGTGTTCGTCTTCCTTTCCCGAAGTTTAAACCTTGTTTTTCGTTAAAGTTATACCCCATTTGTTTCATTAATCGAAGGGAGTTAGGTTTGTGATAATGGAATTGAGGAACTCCATCATCTTCTTCGGAACTTCCCCGTTTGAGTGGTTCGGGTTTAACTTTACCGAAATGAATCGGCCTCTGCCCTTTCCTTTTGGACGGGACTTTGAAGAAAGCCTTCTGTGCATCTTCTACTTCTTCGTCTGAAGTGAAGGATGACTTAATTAGCAATGTGAGGGATGTTTCTGCACACAATGTGCACTACGGATTGGTACCTGCATTATGATCATTCTCTGTTTGTTCAGCTTTAAAAGATTCATCAGACAAGTACGCCAAAATAAAATCTTCATTAATGTACCACTTGCCCTCACTCGGTACATTATTATTGTTCTCGACTGGACCCATTACATTAAAGTTCAACTCCCATGGATAATTCCCTTCAGGGTCTGGCTCGACGTCTGCCTCATTACCACTATCAATATCTTCTTTCTCTTGTGATTCCGAGTAGAAGACCGAATCTGTGTGGAAGTTTTCCACTCCTCTGAAGGGGTATTTCTCCACAATCAGGGTTCGAACTTCGCCTTCATCTTTGACATATTTCATGACTTGATGTAGGGTGGATGGGACAATGCGATTTGCATGAATCCATGGTCGCCCTAATAACAGATTGTAGGATGTGTCTGCATCTATGATGTAACAAGTCACTTCGGACCTGAGATCTCCAATCTGACATCTGAGTTTGATCTTTCCCAGGGGCCGAGTGCTGTTAGCATTGAACTCGAAGATGGTAGTTTGAGTAGCATTCAACCGATGCATGGGAATCCCTAAAACTTGCATAACTCTGTATGGCATGATGCTGAGTGCCGAGCCTAGGTCGACCTGAACACGGCTGATTTATGATGACCCGATGTATCCTGTGTAGTATAGGGGCCTGTCATGTTTATGTTTCACTTGAATATCCTCCTGAGTAAATGATATGCAGGGTAGACTTCTTGCTGCTTGTAAGCATTGCAGGCAGGACTGATCTTCAGACGCTTCAGGAATTGGAGTAACTTGAGTGATAAAGCTTTCCGTGTTCTTCAAAGCTTCAATCAGAGCTTCTTTGGTGGTTTTGGACAACCTCAAGAGCTCATATAGGGTAATCCTAGCAGGTATATTGGCTAGCTGCGCCATTACATTAAATTGGAAGGGGGCGCTCGTTTCTCCAAGATCTTGGTGAAGATTTTTGTTGAACCGGAGCTCCTTTTGTTTTCCTTTATCGACCGACTTCTTTGGTACAGAACCCCCAGTGTCTTGGGGCTGTTCTTCGACTTCTTGAGTATTCTGGTCATAGTTTCTCAAGTAAGCTTTTCCCGACCGAGTACCAGGGTTGCCTTCTGGGTATGCCGCTAGGACGATTCTCTCTTCTTCTGAGTCGGTGAGAGGTTTGAGATGGTCATTATTCTCATTAACAGAGGGGGTAATCATGTTGGATGACTTAGCCTTGCCTCTTTTCTGCTTGGGCGAGGTGTTTGTCCACTGCTGATCTTCCATTAGGTCGGGATGGACCCACATGTTCTCTCCTTTTGGGATAGTGAGGGGTACCAACCCCCTGTCCTTCTGACTGTGTAAGTCAGTATTTTTCAAGTGTATTTCCCCTTTATGGGTGGGAATAACACCATCTGTAGCAGCTACAGGGAGGAAGTTACCGAACTGGACTGCAATCAAGTTAGTGGATACAGTCTTCTGCTCCGGCTTCAGGGTAAGTACGTTAGCATTCACCAAATTTTGCAAGATGTCTTTGAACACATAACATTTTCTGGTAGGATGTCCCATGAACCTATGATAGCGACAGTAATTGGGGTCATCTACCTTCCCTGCTTCATCTGGCTTTCTGATTTCGGGGAGCTGCAATTTTTTGTTCTTCCGAAGTAGTTGGAACAGAGTGTCCACATGCTCTTCTTTGAACAAGTACTGCTTAGGCGCTCTTTGTTGGTTTGGTGCTTTGCCTTATTTTCCCGATGGTGTGCGTGCATCGGTATCGGCAGCTAATGTCTCCTTCCCCTTGGAGCGCGGCGCATTGTTCTGGTTGTGTTGCTGTTGGGGCTTGGGTTGAGTAACTTCTTCAGCCTTGACCCGAGCAACAATCTCTTCAGCTTGTTCTCCTTGCGATACCAGTTGTCTCTAGGAGCGACATTCTGCTACTCTCATCTGAGCAAGGACCTACGTTTACAAGTTATGCCTGCAAGTTTCAACCAAAGTTGATTGAGTCATACCTGATGGGCATCGCAATGCCATGCTGTGGAATCTCTCCACATAAGCTTTGATAGATTCTCCCTTCTTTTGCTTGGTGGCGAGAAGGGTAGGGACTGAGACTTTCGTGTCATCTTCGAAGAATCTAGCTAAGAAAAGCCTTTCCAGATCTACCCATTTCTGAATAGATCCAGCAGGCAGTTTCATAAACCATTCAAAGGCAACCCCTTTAAGAGTACCAATGAACAAACGGGTTAGGATGGCGTCGTTGGCTACCACATCTCCAGTCTGTGACTTGAAGTAGTAGATGTGTTGATTTGGCGACCCTGTACCATTGAAAGGTTGTAGAGTTGGGGCCTTAAATTTCGGCGGATAAGGAGCTGTATCCCATTCTGCGGGATAAGGCCGTATCACCCCTTCCTCACGAAGCTCGCTTCTGTTGGCTATTGCGTTAAGGCGGGCTTTTAGCTCATCCACTTTAGTTGACTGAGGATTCTGTTCTCTCTCCATCTCTTTCTCATTTTCGGAAGAAGACTCCAAATTGTGAGTCTCATGTTCCACATTTTCAAGCACTTTCTGTTTTCCTTTGGAGGTTGTCCTCCGGGAAGATTCAAGTTTTTGGCCTTTTTCAGCGAGGAGCTGGGCCAACATATCCTTCATTTGGAGAAGTGTCTCTTGTTGTGCATGGAGCATAATGTGGTGTTCATCAACTTTTTCAGCTAAATCCTCGGGGTCTCCAGTCATGTAAGCGAAAACTTCTCGTGCCACGACGGAACTTGAAGATTGGGATTCGACGATCGCCGAATGTTCATCATCAGAAGTAATTCCTTTGGCCAACTTTCTATAGTCAACCGAACGGATAGCTCCTGTCCGCGTCCGGGTGTGTCGATATACTCCTTCGAACTCGTCGCAAATTTCCCGAACGGTCGGGGAATGGTTTCTTTCTGATTCATCAGAATTAGGAGTGGAAGCTTTCCCTCTACCAATCACATTAATAGTGACTTGAGGATATTCACCTTTAGAAACCTTCTTCTGATGATGATGCTGTCGCTTGGTAGGTCTTGCGATGTCAGACAGTCTATTGAATACAGACCTGTGAGGCTCAGGTGTACAACAGTGACATTCGGAAAGGACTGTTGAAATAAGCCGCTCACAATGACATGAATGAGTTGCTCGTTGCGTTGATTTTTCCCTAGAGAGTAATTCTCGCAAATCAGGGATTTGAGAGTAATTCTTCGCCGGAGATAAGACCCTCTGTCTTCGAGTGGGCGAGACTTGTTCTTGTTGGACATGAATCTTAAGCCCGTGTTGACTCCTTTGTACTTGGCGAACCACATCACGTTCTGGAGTCGAAACGTAAGGGTCGCGTTATGATTTATAACTACCAGGCTTTGGCCTGTGTTTAATTGATGAAACAGACCCCTTGGGATCCTGTTTTATTTGGACGCACTCATGGGGTGCGTTTTTATCCTTAACAGTATTGTGTTTTGGATGGACAATGCACCGCTGAGGGTCGCGTTTAAGTTGTATCACTCGAGGCTTATAGTTAGGCTCATTGCCGTGAAGTATGCGTTCTGGAGTAGGAACGTAATTTTTTTGCGGGGCTTCGAGATCGCGATCCTCACGTTGAACCAGGGATCGGTGCGCTCGTCGGATGAATCTTCTTCGTCTTCGAGCGGCGTTCTTCTTGGCTTGTTTCAGAGTCTTGGCCGCAACGTCGTCGGCATTGATGGGATTTTCCTCCATCATAGGCCTTTTACCACCCGTTACACGTCGTGTTGATACGGGTGTGGAATCTTCAACTTGCAGAGCGAGTTTGAGATCTTGGCCAAAGGAGAGGGCTTTCTTCGGCTTCTCAACAATAGGTTGGATCTCTATGGAGGCTTTTTGGATGTTGTGCCTGGCCTTGGGGCTAAGCGATCCAAAGGAAAGAGCTTCCTCATACTTGGCTTGATCAAACTCTACAACAAGAGTTTTAATGGTCGTTCCAGCGAGATGGACATCGGATTGTGCCACCACTTCTTCGTCAAAGAAGCTAGTCCCCAGCAGAGTCGCCATCTTTTATTTGTTGGAAAATTTGCAATAAGAAAATAATGAAAGAATTGTGTTTGATTTTATTCTCTCTAACTACTTAGAAAAAGAATGTTTACAATTCTCTCAACTCTCGATTACAATTGGATTTCCTGATTACAAAAGAGAAGAGAATGATCTGGATTCTCCCCTTTGTTTAATTCTGGGTTCTTCACGGTGGCGATGGAGTGCTTCCTTCGAATGCTTGCGTCGAACTTGCTCTCCGTTGACGATCCGAAAGTCTTAATTCGTTGGAACAAATGACTTGTCTGGTTGAACTGCTCAAGAACTCTCGACGAGTATTGTAGCTCAGAATGAGTAGTAAGCTCTAATAAGAAAAGAGTTGTTTGAACCGAAATAATTCGGTTAATAAGCCAAGTATCGAATGTCTGGAACTCTTCTGTTGAAGTTGGTTGCCCTCCGATTGTGTAAAGATCCGATCCTGGAAAATTCCCCTGATCCAATTCTAGAAAATCCGATCCTTAACTCTGTTGAGTTTGTTGATATTTATAGGGAGATTAGGGGTGTAACTGCCACCATAATCTATGCCTAAATGAGGGTTTAGTCGCCCCATTAATTGGGTGTAACAACCCACGTAAACCACTCGCCAAATCATGGGTGAAGAACAGTTTCGAGGTTGTTACGATTACATTTGAACAGGTCAAACGCAAGTCTTGCGTTGCTGAACATGAACTTGCGTATACCTCTGGATGATGCGTTAATCGTCTGGGCTTGAGTTGCGTCTGGATATGATCCTTCATCTGAACGTAGTGTCTGGAGTCACGTTTGCAGCGGTATGAAGCTGCGTTTGCAGCGTTTAGAAGCTGCGTTCTGCAGCGATATGAAGCTGTGTTTGCAGCGTTTAGAGGCTGCGTTTACAGCGATATGAAGCTGCGTTTGCAACGTTTAGAAGCTGCATTCTGCAGCGATATGAAGCTGCGTTTGCAGCGTTAGAAGCTGCGTTTGCAGCGTTTAGAAGCTGTGTTCTGCAGCTTTAGAAGCTGCGTTTCTCCTTTCTGTCTTTATATATGGATGACACCAATGACGGGTAGAGAAGGCCTTATTCAGGTCATTTGTGACACTTGAGGCATCCCAATAACGCTCTATCAACTGCAGGCCACGATATGGCGAGCTTTTAATAAGACTGTTCACGTAGTCTCTAGATCTTTCCGCTTTTCTAAAATCATTACACTGCTCATAAGCACCTCTGATAGTTGCTAATATAATATTAGTCATGTTGTTGTCGCAGCCATCAAGATCAATCATCTCCAATATGGGGCTGTGTTGATAGCTGAGGATGCAATGATTGCGTTGCTTTGACTTTTGGAACGTAGCCATTTGTGTTTTGACTGTAGGGATGAATTCTACCTCTCGGTTTGAAGAAATTGTTGGCTTGTAATTTCTCCATGATCCATAGGGGCATCCTTCGATTACAGCTTTCCTTTGGTAATAAGAAAGTCGTCTGATTGTAGCCTTCTTAATTATGGCTAGACGGGGACTAGCTTTCTATTGTGATTTTTTTTAGACAGCCTACAGTGACGCAGCTGGTCTGGCCTGGTTTGGCCTGGATCTCTCTGGTGAAGTTCGTGGGGTTCTTTTGGTGTTCGTCCAAAATTTGAGGTTTATCAAATGATGTACGAGGTGGAGAATTGTGATCTTAGTGGTCTGGGGGGCCCACCCACGTGGGTTTGCCCACGAGATGGCCTGCTTGTGTGCGGGCGCAAGCGGCACCCGTCCCAACCTCTGTTCGCGCCCGCACCCACGTCACATCGCCCAGCTGTTCTTCCCGCGCGCGCCTTTTTTTTTCCCGCGTCTTCTGCCCGCCAAATGCTTTGGATTTTCTCCTATAAATAGGAGAAGTGGTGGAGGTGTTTTAGTGTGGGGGAAAAATCTCAAGTTGAGTTTTAAGAGAAAAGAAAGAGTGAGTTGAGAGAGAACTTGTAAAGTTTGGTATTCTCCTTATAGTGAAACCCCCTTCTTATGGACGTAGGCAAGTTTGTCGAACCACGTAAATCTCATGTTTGTATTGTTATAACTATTTATTTTACTTGCAGGTGCTCTCGATAGTTTAGTCCTTGCACTGATGAGAGGAAGAGTGGATATCTCACTTCGCTAAGATATTTCGTTACTGAGTCTGGGTTTCCTTCGCAAAACACAGATATCGAGTTTGACTTGTACTTTTGTGAAAACAAAAGTCAGGGCTCTCTCTCAGGACATATCGTTTTCGCGGCGACGGGCGTGACTCTGTGCCCAACAATTTGTTCCAATTTGTGCTTGTTCGCGGGAAAAATAGTAGCTTTCTTCATTGATGATTCTATTGCACACTCAGTAATTATTTATCGATTACAAAGTTCCGGTCTTTTTATAAGATCCGGTTACAAGAAATTAACAAAAAGTAAAAATTACAACTTTCCTTATTTGTCGAACAAATCACGAGCTCCTGTTTTGCGATCGCTCGCTTGCGTGGGTTGTTTGCCTGCGCTGGGGGTTTATCCGTTGACCACCGCGCGATCTAGATCCGGGCAGATCTACATGATTCGACGGGTGCTATTTCACGAAGGAAATAACAGCCGGTGGGTATTATTTCACCAAGGAAATAATAGCCTTTAGTTCTCGGGATCAAAGGCCAAGCTTTGATCCGGAGTGTTGCCTCGTGTAGATCTCAGATCTGATTTCCTCTCTCGAACTCCTGCCTTTTGTGATGCGGATGCTCACCAAGAACCAGATCTGAATGTCCAAGTCTTCAAGCCTTCAAAACTCAAGAATGAGATCTCAATTCGGTAGAGTTTCGGCTCTCCAAAAGTCCTCTAAAACAATGAACCAACCCCCCTATTTATAGGCAACCAGATCTGTGCCTCGGCACAGATCTGGGCCGGCCACCTCAAGGTGGCTCGGCTCTGGGCCGTCATCATCGAAGAGTGTTCTGTGCTAAGGGACCTATAGGCTTGAGGTGCCTCGTCACTTGATGGTTCGGTCATTCGTTGGCACCCTTCGCGGGCCTGCCTTTGATTGGTACCACCGTCTCAAGCCTGGAAGCATCAACGGTTGGGAGGACCTGGAGAGCATGTTCCTCACCCATTTCTTCGATGATGATGTCGAAGTATCAATCAGAACACTCTTCGATGAAAAACAGAAAGCCGGAGAGTCGGTGGATACCTTCATCAAACGCTTCCACAATCAGGCAATGAACTGCAAGGATCCCGTCACGGAGGAGTTCGTCTTGCAAAAATGTCATAACAACTTGTCCATTAACATCTTGGACGTTATGGGAGTAGAGCCGCTCAATACCTGGAAAGAGTTGAAGGTGCGCGGCGAGCAGGCCGAACGCTTCCTCAGAAGGAGGAAGGTCGAAAGAAGCCAACCGATGGATGACCCTCTGAATTCGAGTATCATGTCCCAGGATGAAGGGAAAGCACCTACAACAGTTGTTGATGTTAATCAAACATCACAACGGCAATCCCGAAGACAGCAGAAGACTTCGGATCTGAGGCTCCAAAAAGAATACTCATTCAAGGACGAAGACGTTCCAGCCATCTTCGAGACCCTTCTTGGAAACAACAAGATCAAGCTGCCACCGATCGCGAATCAGGAGGAAGCTGACAATACTGCGGATCCGAAGTACTGCGCGTACCACAGGAGGATCCTTCATCCCACCAAGGCGTGCTTTACTTTAAAGAATAGCATCCAGACCTTGGTGGAAGCCGGCGTCATAACGCTAGGGTAAGCCAATTGAGAACGGTAAGACTCCGACAAGTATAAGAGTATAAACTGCTTCTTCCTACACTCCGAAGAGTATACGAGTATAAACTGCTTCTTAATCCTCCGACCGGTATAAGAGGTTAAACTTCTCCCTGATACTCCAATAGGTATATGAGTCTAAATTGTTTCCTACCGTTGACAGGAAGTTCCTGGAGAATTTTATACATAAAATTCTTAAGGATAACCCGATCATGCAACCAAATGCAATGATAAACCCAGTTCCGCAAGGGAAGCTGGGGGTGGATGATTCATGTAATGGGAAGCTCCCGGAAGAATACTATATGTAATTTTCTTAGGGATAACCCAATCATTACAAATAAAGTGATAAACACTAACCCCCACTGTGATTTGTATGAGTCAACACTCCCGTTGTAATTTGTACTCTCACTCTCACTGTCTACCTGGTCAAACCTTCTTATAGTTAGGGCCACAACCAAAGTCCCCTCTCGATTCCTTCCATGAACGAGAGGTCCACTTTCAAGTCAAGCGATCAAACCTATAAAAGGTAAGATCATCGCAAACCTCCCATTCGGTCAAACCTTCCTACAGTTAGGACCAAAACCAAAATCCCCGCTCGATTCCTCCAATAAACGAGAGGTCCACTTTCAAATCGAGTGATCAAACCTTCCTATGGTTAGGTTCATCTCAAACTCCCACTGTGGTCGCCAAATTGTTCGCGGGAAAAATAGTAGCTTTCTTCATTAATGATTCCATTTTACACTCAGTAATTGTTTATCGATTACAAAGTTCCGGTCTTTTTATAAGATCCGGTTATAAGAAATCAACAAAAAGTAAAAATTACAACTTTCCTTATTTGTCGAACAAATCACGAGCTCCTGTTTTGCGGTCGCTCGCTTGCGTGGGTTGTTTGCCTGCGCCGGGGGTTTATCCGTTGACCACCGTGCGATCTAGATCCGGGCAGATCTACACGATTCGACGGGTGCTATTTCACGAAGGAAATAACAGCCGGTGGGTACTATTTCACCAAGGAAATAATAGCCTTTAGTTCTCGGGATCAAAGACCAAGCTTTGATCCGGAGTGTTGCCTCGTGTAGATCTCAGATCTGATTTCCTCTCTCGAACTCCTGCCTTTTGTGATGCGGATGCTCGCTAAGAACCAGATCTGAATGTCCAAGTCTTCAAGCCTTCAAAACTCAAGAATAAGATCTTAATTCGGCAGAGTTTCGGCTCTCCAAAAGTCCTCCAAAACAATGAACCAACCCCCCTATTTATAGGCAACCAGATCTGTGCCTCGGCACAGATCTGGGCCGGCCACCTCAAGGTGGCTCGGCTCTGGGCCGAGCCACCCTGGAGCCGAGCCACCCTGAGGTGGCTCGATTTCGGCCGAGCCCCCCTAGGTGTTGGGTTTCCGTTGTTTTCTGTCTTTTGGTTCTGTACGTGATCCGGTTGTGTAGTTGACTTGTTCGGACTCGATTCGTTGACCCGATTTGGCAGTAAATTCACTTCTGCGTTCGAGTCCGAAACTGATCTTGATTCGATCGTGATTCATCCGAGTCTGCTTTTGTTTGGATGACTCGTTGACTCCCCGAACCGTTGGCTTGATTCCGCATGCGAATGGATGCATTTCGTTGCTCGCGTGCGATTCGTTAACCTCGTCGCCTCGTCACTCGATGGTTTGTCGAATCACCATGCCGAGCTGTGCTAAGGGACCTATAGGTAATTTTATACGCCTACAGATATCCCCTCCAAAGTATTTCAGCCTCGTTCTTTTATAGAAGAGTCTAGAATGCTTTGGATATGATTGCCCCAACCTTCAGTCGGTGTAATGGGACTTTGGAATGGCTTCTGTTCTGGATTCCTTCAATCCTTCAGGCTATTCGGTGCTTTGTCGAACGTCTGTAAGGATTCCGGTGCTGCATTTATTGTCTGATCGTTGTCGGAATTTTGAACTTGGAGTCGATTCCTGATTTTCCGATCTTTAGCTCGTGTTTGTTGATTCAACTGACTCTCGATTATTGGCGTTGAGTCTTTATTTGCGACGCGTTGTCCGGCGTTGTGTTATTGAGTTATCCTTAAGAATATTTTTTAGAAAAATATTCTCCAGGAACTTCTCAACAAAAAATAGGAAATAGTTTATACTCGTATACCTTATTGGAGTATTTTTCGTGCCCGAATGAGCTGAACCGGCCTGATAATATATCAAAAAGGCAATAATTTGGCTCAAAAAATCTTCCGATCCTTCCGAATGCGTGGGAGAGGCCAAAATAAACAAAGGATTGAACCCTCGGTTTATTTGAAGTTGTTTCGACGCTCGATTCAGCTTCAATTTGAATTCTGGTTCAACTCTGGTTCAAACTGGTTCAACCTGGTTCAAGACTGGTTCAACCTGGCTCAAGGCTGGTTCAGGACTGGTTCAAGACTGGTTCAGACTGGTTCATCCTGGTCTGGTATGGTTCAGTCTGGTTTAGTCTGGTTTGGTCTGGTTCAGCCCCTTTTGAACTGATTTGGACTGGTCTGGTCTGGTTCAACTTGGTCCGGTCTGGTTCAAGGCTGGTTCACCTATAAAAGGGGTTCTTTTCCTCCTTCTTTTCCTCCTCCTAGGGCCGGCCCCCCCCTTACCTATTTTTTTTATTTCTCTTCCCCCGTGCATCCTTTCTCCCTCAAATCTTCATATTTGTCTTAGATCCATCCTTCCTTTTGACCCTTGACTGAGAAATCCCTCAAAAATCTCCATATAAGAATGTCTCTCAGACCCCTCGAGCACGTGGTTCGAGCCTCTTTCAAAATCTGATTTTTATTGGATCCACGAGCTTTTCCTCAGGTAAATCCTCCATAATTTTGGCATAGCTCGTGTTTAATTTAGTACATGAATTTGTGGGATTGCATATGAGGGTTAGGGTTTATGATTTGGCGCCTCGAGCTTCTCTTTCAGGGGAGTAGAATTGCAATAAAAAAGGGGAATTTTTCTGGATCTGATCCCCCTAATTTATTTTGCAGGTGACCATGTCTCGTATTGCGAGAGGTCTATCTTCTACCGCGTCGGCTGATGGCGCGCCTCCCTCTTACGCTGGTGAGCTATTTTTTGGCATATTTGGAAATTTACAAATTAGTCCTTTTTTCCTTGGAAATTTGCAAGTTGGTCCTTTTACCCCACATTGTTCTCCTTGGTGAGGCAATCGGGAAGAGCCTTGATTCTCCTTGGTGAGGATTGACGCTTTAAAGATAGGCTTTGCTTGGTCAAAACCATATCTCAAAGTAAAGGGGGCGATTTGAAGCTGCATTGTGTTTTATAAGGCAGTGATATATTGTTAATATACCCAATCTTGTGATTGCACAATGTGGCCAAGTCGTCTCACCCTTTATAAGGCAATGACTCTATCTTACCCATTTGTAAGATGAGTTCAATTTCCTTTTATAATTGAGACTAACAGATGTTCAACTGTTTATTTCTAGTGGGATATCCTTCCGGAACGTTCTCATCTCATGTAGTATACGGGCGTCGTGGCGAGTACTATTCGACTTCCGATGATTTTTTCCCTATTCCAGTTACTCCCCCGTTTGCTTTGGGCACGTCGACCGAGGTTGCCCAAGTGGTGAAAGGAGGGTGGACATCGAGCTCTTCGACAGTTGATTACAGATGCACCTTTCGTAAAGGATGCTAGTTCTATTCAGCCTCTCAGGAAGAGCGACTTTTTATTTGGCGACTCTGTCAGAGATCCGGATGCAGTGTTTATTGATGCCGAGCAGTGGCTTCATAAAACCGGCAGTGGTTTCATATATTTACCGAATATTCCTCGGCATCGTTCATTGACTGAACTTAGGCGTCAGGCTATGACACGGGAGATGTCGTGGCGCTTGACGGAGGAGCATGAGAGCGTTCACTGCGGCTACATCACTCATCAGGCAGTTCCTGGTTCGAGCAGGAGTCATATCACTGGACTGCGTCCTGGAGTATTGGGGCTGGATGCACCACCACGTAACGAATTCCTTGCCACTGCTTCTACTTTGAAGAATCGCCTCGTTGCTCTAGGACGGGAGATGCCTACGACACGTCACAGGTTTTATGGCTGGGTCTATTCTTTGGACAAGCTTTGGTGGACCCGCATGACGAAGTACGTCTTAAGCCGATGGGGCGAGGAGTTGCACGCTTGTGGTTTATATGCAGCCGTTCATGCCACCATGTATGGCTTGCCTGTCAGCTCGAGGCATTTCTTTGCTTTGTTCGAGCTTTATAATCCAGATTTGAATACCTTTCTGACCCGGCAAGGGGAGTTGGGCTTGGCTCTCCATGAGATGCACAGGATTTCTGGTTTGCCCATGGGACAGATGTTATATCAGGAATACTTTCCCTCCAACCATGAATTGAGTCAGCTGAAAGATCGTATGCCCGACCGCTATGAGACTTTATGGGACCTCACATGTCACTATCATATTGCTTTAGCGCAGTCTGAGCCTTTAGCGAAGAGGACTAAGTCATTCGTGAGTCTGAAGCAGTTTGCATGTTACTTGTTCAGGAATCTAGAGAGCAATTCTGGCGAGGATATTTGTGAGTTGTCACCACTCACTCCTTCAGGGGTGAATAGTCTATTGAAGAAGATCGATGCTCGTTCCTATACCATTAGCAGTCCTGAGAGTGGCTTTCCTACAGGGACCAAGTTTAAATCGTTCTTACGGCATGCGACCGCACCGATTCGACCGATGACCCTTCTTGCCGGTTATCTCGCTATCTGGTTAAAGAAATGCGTGGTCCCGTTTCAGTCTGGTAACGCTTTGCCCTTGGAAGTGCTCTACCCAGCGGTTCAGGTCGCCTACAAAAAGGAACTTTCGCTTCTTCCAGTCATGGTGGCTAACATTCATCGAGGGCTTCGAGAGATTTCTAGTGCCTCTACACGGAAGGAAAGTGACTCGCCAGGTCAGATTCCCACTATTAAGGTGGAGCTTCCGTACACTTATTTGATGGCTTGGTTCGTCCTTCACCGTTCTGATATGATGTCGGTATCGAACGCCACAGACCACTCCGTTCCCCTACTAAAGTTGCTTGAGAATGGCAAGTGGGAGGGGAGAGGATTTCCTGACATCAGACAGCAGCTGCAGGTCCACAAGTGTTGGGTGTTTTCCACTTGCTTTCCGCAGTTCTCCGGCTGATACGGCGAGTGTTTGATTGATGAGGAGAGGCCGAGGGAGTATCGAACTCATTTAGACATCGGCTGTTTTAACTGGCTGGTGAACATTAGGCCGGGTTATCTAACTTTCCGGGTGAGGAATCAATGTTTCATAGAACCATATCTACCCTGCCGATTTGCTCGCCAGTTTGGCTATGATCAGCTTTACGTCGGGAACCCACGTCAGCAGCTTCAGACCCACGGCGGTTTGGTGGACGGTCTCTGGGCATGGTTGTGGACCGTGACGGGCTGTACTGGTGCTAAGTTCAGTCTCCCGAGTGCTGATCGGCAGTTTAACCTCACCTTCTTAAGCTGCAAGTGGTTGTTAGCAGCTAATAAAACTATCCCCGTGAAGCCGATCGCAGAGCTAGAGGCCGAGGAAGCCTCTCAGGTTGATTCTCGTAGGATTTGGGAAAACGCTCGGTCACAAAGGATATAGAACAAGACTCGTCGGATTGATGAAGAGGGAAAGAGGGTCTTCCATTCTGCAGACGAGGCTTCAGGCGGGGATCCCGAAGATTACGAGGACTTTTCCGAGCGAGGTTAACTATCCATTTTTTTTCTTCTATCTTCCAGAATTATTAAAGTTGACAACGGTTTGATGTTTCAGGGACCATTGGTGACCAGAATGAAGAGTTCTGTCCTCCTCCCCAGGCGAGACCTCCGATTATTGTCCCTGCTGCTAGGCGGAAGAGATTAGCCCGCAAGCCGCATGCAGCTTCACAAGTATCTGATATGGATTTGGCTGGTGATGATCCTGCTAGTGATGGAGGTAACATCTACCCTGTAAACCATCCTCTTGATTATTCAGAACTTCAACTCATGCTTTTCTATTTCTATATAGGAGAGCATGGGGAGAGCGAGATGAGTCCTGATCCTGTTCCTGTATCTTCTGGCGAGCCTGACTCACCGCACCAGGTAAAAAGGCCTGCAGAAGCTGCCGACATTAGGGAGGATATCAATGTAGGACCCGATTCAGCGAATCTAGGTACATCTACCATTGACAATATATCTTTTAGATGGCACACAAAGGAGTTGAGTGATTCAGAATTTGTGCATTCCCTAATTGTCTCTGTGCTTCTTGCTCCTTTAGATATCTTGCAGGAGGCGAACGTGGATCTTGGGAATAAAGAGGCTAACGCACCCATAAGAGGTAACTCATTTCTATTGGTTTTAGTCTCTTTATTCTTCTTCGATACTTATATTCTCTTGTGCTAGATTTCTCGACTGATGATTTTGACGAGGAAGGCTTGCTTGTGGACACTCCTATGCTCCACTTCATATATAGCTCTCCTCAGATTGATGACCAGTTGCCTGGAGATATGTTTCCTGAGTCCACATTCCCTAAGAATCCCGAGTATGGTTCTTTTGAAGGTACGTGCCTCCTCCCAAATTAATTATAGGACTAGTCAATTTTTGACTAACGCAGCTATAATGTGATGCCTCTGAGAATTCTGTTTTGTATTTGACAGGAGCTTTTGTCGAGACTGATCCTGTTGAGCCGACTGTGAGACCAACTACACCAGTTGATACATCCACAGCGGTTACACCTCCACTACCCCCAGTGACTCAAGAGGGTATGAATTAAGCAACTTAGAATGTTATTTATTTCCTCCTCAAAGCATTTTTGACGGATTTTTCCTTCTTTGTGTAGGGGTTTCTTCTCAGCTCCATGTCCTTGTGAAGGAGTTGCTATCAGATAACGATCCTGAGAAGATCGTTCTCTGCATAGAACTTCGCTCCTTCTTCTCCTTCGTGAATGCTATGATTGGCAAGCTCTTCCACGGTGGACTCTTCCTTCGCCAATTCAAGCCTTTCCTTGATCCCAAAGTCAATTCGATAAGGGAAGCAGGATATCCAGATTTGGCAAAGGCTATAGTTGATGACCTCGATTGCCTAGAGCATGAGCTTCAGATGTTTCGTGAGTTCCGAGATGCAGGCGCCTCCTCATTTATTGCTGCCGAGCTGGATACCCGCTTACAGTCATTACGCAAGACTCGGATTCTTGCTGAGCTCGAGATTCAGATGCAGTGGGACCAAGTAGATCGAGTTGAGACCAGCCTTGCTGCTAGATCATCTTCACTTGCCGAGCTCGACCTTTCTATTACCTCTTGTGCGACCGTGATAGACCAGCTCAGAAGAGTACTCCGTGAAAAAGAGGAGATTTTGGGTATTCTTCAGATGACGAAAGCACAGGATCAGCAAACCCACACTGCCTTATCTGATGAGTTAAAATCCTTGAAGCAGAAGCTAGTCGAGACAGAGGAGATTGCTGCGAAGACTTCAACTACCACCGAGGAGTCCATCAGAGCTGAACTTAGGCAAGCTTATGATGAGAAGCTGTCTAAGATCAGTCAGCAGATTTTTGGTCATGGGCTTGATGTATGATTTTGTTTGCTGAGTACTTTGACTTTTGATTCTCTTAGTGAAACTGGTTTTCATCTTTATCTTTATTATGATTTGTCATTCCGTTTGAAATGATTGACCATAATACTCATAGGATTTTTGGCAAACCCTCAGCCATCAACGGGTTTGATGAGCCTTTACCGACTACCGTTTGAGTCGGGCTAGCATGCGGATTGTTTAAATCCGTTCGCATGTAACGTTGCGCTCAGAGATTGAATTCTCTGAGACTTTGTGCTATGATGTCGAATACATAGACTTCGCCATTGTTACGGGAATAGGCTACCCGGCGACACGTGTTAGGTGTTGGCTTTAGGATTTTTGGCTAACCCCCATCCTTCAACGGATTTGATTAGCCTTTACCGACTACCGTTTGAGTCGGACTAGCATGTGGATTGTCTAAATCCATCCCGCACGTGACGTTAAGCTAAAAGAGTTAACTCTTTTAGTGCTACGATATTGAATACGTAGACTTCGTCTTTTTCCTGTGAAAAGACTAAACAGCAACGTGTATGAGACGTTGACTTAGGATTTTTGGCAAATCCTCAGCCTTTAACGGATTTGACGTGCTCTTACCGAATACCGTTTGAGTCGGGCTTACATACGAATTGTTTTAATCCGTTCCGCATGTGACGTTGTGCTAAAGGAATGAACTCCCTTAGACTTTGTGCTACAACTTCGAATATGTAGACTTCGCCATTGTTATTGGAATAGGCTACCCAGTAACGTATATTAGACGTTAACTTATCCCTACTTAGGCTTCGGGATAAAGGTCCCCAGAGTCAGGCTCTGGTATCTTTTTCTACGGATAAAGACCAAACCGACGACGCGTGTTAGGCGTCGGCATATCCTTTTTTAGGATTCAGGATAAAATTCCCCATGCGTGTAAGGCATGGATTTTGGTGTTATTAATAACAACCTGCCACAATGTTGAATATGTGGGCGAGTGTTCTTTTTAACGGTTAAGAACTAACCGGCGGCGCGTGTTAGGTGCAGACTTATCCTTACTTAGGTTTCAGGATAAAATACCCCAGAATCAAACTCTAATGTCTTCTTCTACGGAGAAAGACTAAACCGGCAGCGCGGGTTAGGCTGCTTAGGATTCGGGATAAACTTCCTAGGATGAATCCTAGTTTTGATAAATTATTGGAAAAAGGGTTGATGTGGGAAAAGAAGAATTTTATATTTTATTTTCCGGTCTTCTTTTAGGGTGAAGGCGAACCCGAATACAAGGAAGGAAGAATTTTATATTCTATTCCTTGATACTGGAAAGGAAGAATTTTATATTCTATTTTCAGCACAAAAGAAACTAGAAGTGGGATCTCCACTTCGAGAATCTGGAAGATCTAGATAAACTTACCTTTTATAGGATTGGTTATCTGATCGAAAGATAAGTTCTTCGTTTATCGAAGTGAAATTTCAACTTCGGTTATAACCATGGGAAGGTTTAACCAAAGAGAAAAGAGGGGAGTTCTTTTGTTTATCGAAAGGAGACTCCGAATTGAAAGTGGGCCTCTTGTTCATGGAACGAATCAAGAGGGGAATTTGTTGGTGACTTGGACCAGAAAACATTTTTGATGAACTCACTTGTCAATTGAAATTGATCAGTAAGGGATTTTAAAGATGGAAATAATTTTGGGTTATCCTCTAGATTATTAAGTGTAATATTCTTCGAGGAACTTCCCGATAAATGGGTTATCCTGAATGTACTAGGGATAGTACTTTTTCAGGAACTTCCCATTTATTGGCATTAATTGCCTAACGCCCTCTAGAGAAATGAGGCGATAAGCGCCATTTGAGTAGACTGTGTCTATCACAAATGGCCCTTCCTATTTGGGTTCGAATTTACCTTTCTTCTTGGAGTTAAGGATTATCGGTCGGCGAGCGGCGAGGACCAGATCTCCTTCCTTGAAGCTTCTTTGTCGGACTCTTTTGTTAAAAGCCCTAGATATCCTGGCTTGATAAAACTCAATGTGTTGTTGAGCTTCCAAGCGCCTTTCATCCAACATCTCGAGTTCTCTGAGACGTTTCTGATGTTATTCTTCTGTCGTCATCTCCGTTGCAAGCGCGATCCGAAGGGACGGGATTTGGATTTCCAACGGCAGCACAGCTTCACATCCGTATACCAACGAATATGGGGTAGCTCCCGTAGGTGTGCGTATGGTGGTACGATAAGCCCAGAGTGCTTCGCCGAGTTTATCGTCCCAGTCTCGCTTATTGGTCTTCACGAGCTTTGACAAAATCTTAATGATCGTCTTGTTGAAAGCCTCAGCTAATCCATTCGCAGCGGGATAATAAGCTGTTGACGAAACATCTTGAATCTTGAACTTGTCACAAAACCTGACGAAAGCATTGCTTATGAACTGCGGACCGTTGTCATGAATGATCCGTCTTGGCACGCCGTGTCGGTATATGACATGATGCTTGATGAAATTGATGACGTTGTTCGTCTTCACTTCTTTAAGCGGAATCGCTTCAGCCCACTTTGAAAAGTAGTCCGTGATTGCCAGAATGAATCGATCACCTTTGACTGAAGGGGGAAAAATAGGACCGACAATGTCCATTCCCCATGTCTCGAATGGCCAAGACGTGGTTGACGTATGTAACCGCTCAGGTGGTTGGTGCATGTAATTTGCATGTACCTGATAGGCGTGACATCCTCGGGCGAATTCGATCGCGTCACGAGCCATTGTTGGCCAAAAATATCCCATCCTCCTGATGCGATCATATAGTTTTGGACCAGGCTGATACGCACCGCATTCTCCTTCGTGTGCTTCCTTAAGAACTTCTTCAGCTTCTTCGTTCGAAAGGCATCGGAGTAACAAATCGTTGTACCCCCGGCGATATAATGTACGGGTCTCGGTATTGTAGAAGAACCGTGGTGCTCTTCGGCGAATAGATTCTCTTTCTTTTACATCCTTCGGCAAAATGCCATATTGGACGTAATCAATGATGGGAAAACGCCAATCTCGGGACTCAGACCCGATTTGAGTTGAGTTCACCTCCTTGGCATTTATGTTTCTGTCATCCTCCCCTTCGATATCCATATTGTATATGGGTATGCAGAGTTGATGCGATCTTACTGTGACTAGCATTTCAGTCTCGGGCGGCTGCGCAAGTGATACTGCTAGTGCTGCCAGTGCATCCGCATAAGCGTTCTGGAGACGAGGGATGTATTCAATGTAGAATTCTTCAAAAGAATCCTCCATTCTGATAGCCTCCTGGTGGTATGGGATCAGGTCTGGGTTCCTGACTTCATACTCTCCACGGACTTGGTTGACTATCAATTGAGAATCCCCAAAAGCTTTGAGATATTCGACCCCCAGCTCCTTGGCGAAACTGAGTCTAATGAGGAGCGCGTTGTACTCGGCTATGTTATTGGAACACGGATCAGTTAGTGAGTAAGCTCGTGGCATAACATGCTTCCCCGGGGAAACTAAGACAACTCCAACTCCGGAGGAGACCTTAGGACATCCGGGGGTTACTGCTTTGTTAACTGCTCTCGAAGCACCATCGAAGTACAACTGCCATACTTGTTGATGCGATGTAGTGTTAACCTCGTGGGTTTCGTCCGGCAAGTCATCATATACTTCTGCCGTATCTGTTGTCGGGTTTGCCGCCAAAAGATCACAAATCGGTTGTCCTTTGACCGACTTCTGCTGTTTGAAGTGCAAATCATACTGGGACAAGAGAAGGGCCCACTTCGCTAACCACCAATTCATCGAACCCGGTTGAGTCATGAATACCCGTACCGGATTAACATTAGAAATGACGTAAATCGTCTGTCCAACCAAGTAATGTCGCATCTTCTGTACTGCGAATACCAATACGAGACATTCTTTATCGATCATCGGATATCGAGACTCGGCGCCTATCAAGGTCCGACTTAGGTAATAGACTGCCTGTTCGTGACCATTATCATCGGTCTTGTGCTAATAAAGCACTTATCGAATGGTTCATCGCTTTGATGTAAATCAAGAACGATTTACCTGATTTTGGTGCAACAAGAACAGGGGGATTCGTCAGATATGTCTTGATATCTTCGAGTACTTTTTGGCAAGCATCGTCCCAAATAAATGACACGCCCTTCTTGTTTAACTTAGAAAATGGTTGGCACTTCCCAAAAAGATTTGAGATGAACCGCCGGATATAAGCTAAACGCCCTTGCAATCCTCTGAGTTCTCTTAGATTCCTCGGGGGTTGCAATTCATGTATCGCATTTACCTTGTCAGGGTCGATATGTATACCTTTAGTGGTGACGACGAATCCAAGGAATTTTTCGCTGGACATTCCAAGGAATGATTTAGTGGGGTTCATCTTTAATTGATGGCTCCGCATGAGATCAAACATCGTTTTTAAGTCCTTGATGTGATCTTCTTTGTTGCGGCTTTTTACCACCAAATCATCAACGTAGCACTCAACCGTTTTCCTGAGGTGCTTTTGGAAAATCTTAGTCATTGCTCGCTGGTACGTGATGCCTGCATTCTTTAGACCGAAAGGCATCACTGTGTAGCAAAAGACACCGAGTGGCGTTCTGAATGCTGTATGTTTCTCGTCATCCGGGTGCATCTTGATTTGGTTATACCCCGAAAAGCCGTCCATGAAGGACATTCTCTCGAATCCGCATGTATTGTCGATAATGACATCCGTGATTGGGAGAGGAAAATCGTCTTTTGGACATGCCTCATTCAGGTTCCTGAAGTCGATGCAAATCCTGATTTTGCCATTCTTCTTCATGACGGGAACGATGTTGGCTAACCAGTCTGGATGTTGTTCCTCTCGGATAAATCCTGAGTCGATCAACTTCTTAACCTCTACCTCAATGGCTTCCATAATCTGCGGACGAAACCGTCTTTGCTGTTGTTTGACAGGTTTGGCATCCGGTTTGATGTCAAGGCGGTGCATCGCCACATTGGGGTCGAGCCCTGGCATGTCTTCGTAGTTCCAGGTGAAGACGTCAATATACTTTCTGATGAGAGCAATTAATTCCTCTTTCTTATTTGGGGGAAGACTACCGCTGATAAATATGGGCTTCGGGTTAGCCTCATCGCCCATATTAATTTGGACTACTTCATCTTCAGTGGGGGGCTCCCTCTGTTCAAATCTATCGCCATACTGCATGTTTAGGTGATGAACCCATGGGTCTTCCCATGTTGGCATTTGATCGTCATCCTCCATCGTAGATGGATCAGCTGTAGCCATGTTCACCATTAGGGCTTTGAATGCTTCACCTAAACTTGTATCGGAATCCCATTCCGGGGAATCTGACAAGTACCCATCCTTAGCTTTGTTAGCAATTTGATCGATAATTTGCCAACTACATTCATCATCAGACGAGGAGACGTAGCCTAAGCCTCTTTTGTGACGGTAATAATCATCCGGTTTCCCTTTCGGTACATATGCCACTTTGACTGGGATACGGGAACCTCGATCGAAGTATAAACCTTCTCCGAGTGTGAAATTGTATCCCTATTTTTCCATGAGCATGCGCGCTTCCGGACTATACTTAGATAAATGTAGACCAGATTTGTCATCATCCTCATCTTCTCTTAGGAAATGATCTGGCAACGGAAGATTTTCTCCTTTACCGTAAACCACTTCTTTTTCGCCTCCTATTCTGCCAGGGATAACCAGGGTTGTCCCGAAAGAATGCTGGGGGTTTTTCTTTGCTACATAAGATGATCGAAGCGGCATATACAAATCTGGATTATCGTACAATCCCTTTATCGTATCGTCAAGAGACAGTGAGTACTCTAAATCATGATTTATTTTAATGTTGGCAAGTTGCCAGTTACAACTGCCATCTGACGATTGTTCATCGTCAAGATTGATTACAAAGGGTACAATGTCATTTAAAACGAAACCACCATTATAATCGAATCCGGCTTCGGAATTAGCTTCTTCTCCGCTGTCCGTGCCCTGGGCCGATGGTTCAGTATCGGATTCGTTACCATAAAGGAGAGAATCAGTGAAGTAATTCTCATACCCTTTGAATGGTTGCTTATCCGCGACCACCGTCCTGACCCTTCCATCAGTGTCGACATATTTCAGATACTGATGTAAGGTGGAGGGAACTATAATATTACTATGGATCCAAGGCCGACCCAGTTGTAAGTTATAGGATGTCTCAGCATCAATCACGTAGCACGTGACCTCCGTCTTTAAATTGCCCATTTGACACTTTATTCGGATCTTTCCCAAAGGCCTTGACCCGTTGGTGTTGAATCCGTAAATAACGGTGCCTGTAGACGCCAATTTGCTGACCGGGATGCTAAGGCAATGCATTAGGCGAAGCGGCATAATGCTCACAGCGGAACCCGGATCCACTTGGATTCGGTTGACTTCGCTGGAGCCAATGTACCCGACGAAGTACAGGGGCCGATCATGGTTTGAATTCTTCGTCTTCATGTCCTCTTTGGTGAAGGTGATGCAGGGAAGGTTCTTAGCCCCTACATTGCACTGTTGAGCTAACAGTTCTAATTCTTCAGGCGCCGGCTTGATCCGAGTAAGGAACGCTTCTGAATCGGCCAAGGCCTCTTGCAAGGCTTCTCTAGTCTCCTTAGACAACCGCAGCAACTCATATAGCATTATCCGCGCCGGAATATTAGCTAATTGAGCCATGATATCGAAGACGCGTGGAGTTTTCGAACTCTCCGGTTTGTCTCTTCCAATCGGACGATTGAAGCGAGACTGCTTCGGATTCTGAACCTCCTGGGGCCCCTTTTCTTTCTGCTTATCTACCGGTTGTTGTCGAGCCTCCTCAACCGGTTTAGGAACCGTAATCACCCCTAGCTCTGTGAGAGTCTTGGCTGGTCCTCGTTTTGTCACTCCCTGCTCAGCTACCTGATCACTGGGCGACGGATAGTTGAAATGGTACTGGTTCCCGCTTCTGGTGGCAAAAACTTCTTGTTCATCTTCGGAAAGTAGGAATGTAGGAGCTTCAACACCACCTTCTTCGAAGATTGCGGAAGTTGCGTTGCAAGCCTTGCCTTTGCCCTTCCTTTTCGAGGACGTCGCCCATTGCTCATCTTCAATGAGATCCGGATGAATCCAGAGGATTTCGCCATTCGGGGCTGTGTGTGGCACAAGTCCTTTTTGGCGCTATCCGTGCGGGTCATCATTCACCATCTTCATCCCGACTTTGGTGATGCGTTTTGGCTCGAACCAAGTTATAGGCACTGATCCAAAGCTGATTGACACCGCGTTTGCCCCTACATTCTTGGCAGGCTTCGGAGTTATGACGCCCACGTCAATTAATGCCTGGATCTTGTCCTTGAGGTGGTAGCATGACCTCGTAGGGTGATGGACCGCTCTGTGATACGCACAGTACTTCGGATCCGTCACTTTGCTGGCCCCCTCTTGATCTACAATCGCCGGCAGCTGGACTTTATTGTTCTCCAACGAATACTTGAAGATGGCGGGCACCTCGTCATCTTTGAAGGAGTACACTTTAGGAAACCTCGGCTCTGAAGATTTCTGCTTCTGAGGTCGTTGCTGCCAATGCGGCTGCGATTATTGTGGCGCTCATTGCTGCGGCTGTTGCTGAGATTGCAGCTGGAAAGTTTGATTAGCATCAACTGCGTTAGCATGTGCCTTACCCTTCCCTTTCGGGACGAAGTTTTGTTTCGGAGGATTTGTTGCCGGCTGGCTTCTCTCCGCCTTCTTTCTCCTGAGGATTCGCTCAGCTTGTTCCCTTCGGACCTTCAGATCCTTCCATGTCTTGGATGGTGCTGTGCCCATTGCTTCCAACACGTCCAGTGAAAGATTGTTGTGGCAGGTCTGGAGGATGAACTCCTCAGTGATCGGGTCCCGACAATTCATCGCCTTGTTCCGGAACCTTTTGACGAAGGTGTCGACTAACTCCCCGTCCTTCTGCTTCTCATCGAGCAACGATCCGATAGATATTTCAGTGTCGTCGTCGAAGAAATTTGTGAGGAACTTAGTCTCCATGTCGTCCCAGCTGTTTATGCTACCTGGCTTGAGGCGGCGATACCAATCGAAGGCGGCTCCGCGAAGAGTGCCAACGAATGACCGCACCATTAGAGGCTCATTACCAGAGATTACCCCCAAGTGTGATTTGAAGTAAATCAAATGCTGAGTGGGTGAACCCATCCCATTAAACGGCGTGAAGTTAATTAGACTGAACTTTACCGGATATGGGATTGATTCCCACTCCCTTGGGTATGGACAAGGAATGCCCGTCTTTTTCGTCTCTTGAGCGGAAATCAATGTGTTGATTTTGCTCTCGAGGTTTTTAATTTTCAGGCTTTCACCTGTGTCTTCGCTAGCATTCTCGTTACCACCCCCTGCGTTGACGGGAGGATTATTGGCATTATGAGCTCCATTTGTATCCTCATCTTCCTAATGAACTTGGTTACGACGACTTGGTTCACCTTGCTGGTTCGTCAGTGCTTGAATCTGTTGATCATGCATCTCTCTCATGTTCTGCATGGCCATCTGCATTTCGAACCTGAAGCTTTCCTGTTGTTTGGCCATGGCTTCTTCGATCATCTTGGCCACTTGCTCCGCGCTTATCATGAGTGACTCGCGGGGTTGTCCTTCACTGGACACGGTATTGTCAGACGCAATTGCTGAGCTGGCATCTGATTCTTCATCTCCCGAAGGTACTCTTGTCCGAACCCTACCATACGTTGCACGAATGATAGCTCCGGACTGAAGACGAGTTACACGTCGGGGCATCTCTGGAATTGCCTCGGGGTTATCCTGAGCCGATGTTCCTTTGCTGGTCATGTTGGCGGTAACCCTCGAATGTTCACCGTCTTCGACCACCGTTCTTCTTCGTCGGAAACGCCTAGGCCTTGGCTTTGGTGTTTCGGTGCTAAGCCTTTCGAACACCGAAACTCTCTCGGGGACTGCCTTGATGCAATTGCACTCAGACAGTACCGCCCGGATAAGCTTCGAACAAGGGCACTGAGTTTCCAGCCTTCGAGGACTTCTCTTTCTGGTTTTGCTCGTACCCCCAGCACGATAATATAGCTCGTCCATTTGAAAGTCAGAGCAACCTATCGTGTGTTGGCACGATTTCCCAGGTATAACGTCATCGTCATCAGACGATAACGTTTCCTTCTGAGAGCGAACCACCTTCTTCGGGCTTTCGAGAGTCACGCGTCTCGAGACACGCCTTTGTGGGCGTGAATTCTCAACGGGCTCCTGAACTTCAATGCGCAGTGTAGTGCACTTGGTTGCCCTGATTTTCTCGTCATGTTGAGGGTTGCAGCGACCCCCAGCGTGTTGAATCGTTCGGGACTTCTTCATTGGCCCCAAACGTTCCTGGACTGGTGCTTTGCCTCGCTCCTTGGGAAGTGGACTGAGGCGCTCTAAAACTAACTTCTTCCTCCGGGATGATTCTGCGTGACCTCCTAGAGTAGACGTGGGAATTATCGGCGACTTCGTTTGATTCGTCGGAGGTTGAACCTGCTTCGAATGCTGCAAAGGTTGCTCTTTGGCCTGAATTGCCACTTCGGACTTCGGCCTCCAGACTTTGTGGGTTGATGGCGGCTTCTTGGCCACCTCTTTCTGCATCCTTCTTCGGGCTTCCTCAGCTTGAGCCCGTGCCTGCGCTGATAGTGCGCGGCGTTTGCGGATGCGCTCCTCGAGCGTTGAACGATTCCGTTTGACACGGACCCATTCGTTCGTCGGCGGCTTGGAGGAGCTACCCTTCATTTGTCTTTGAGGCTGTTTGCCTCCTTGTTCTTCAGATCCGCGTTGTAGCGGATCCCGTCAACAGACTCCATGGCCTTTGCGAATTGTTTCGCAAGGCGTTGACGCTGCCTCTGGCGAGCTCTCTTAGAGAGAGTCACCACACATTCAATGACGGATTTGACCTGCTTAGAGGCCGGTGGAACTTCACCCGACGCAACTTCGGCGCCAATCGGGGTGAGGTCGTCGTTGGTAGCTTCAACTTCTTCGCACCAACGAACTTTCCTCCTGGAGGAGAACTTCTGGGATTTCTTGGACTTACGGGGGGAGGTTGATCCAGACGAGGACATGTACTCCTCGTATTTCTGCTGGTCGAACTCGTATTCGACCTCCTCCACGACCGGGAACGAGATCCGCGGCTGCGACGCTCCGATCTCGGTAGCGAGATCGACGGCTCCCACTGTGGTCGCCAGATTGTTCGCAGGAAAAATAGTAGCTTTCTTCATTGATGATTCCATTGCACACTCAGTAATTGTTTATCGATTACAAAGTTCTGGTCTTTTTATAAGATCCGGTTACAAGAAATCAACAAAAAGTAAAAAATTACAACTTTCCTTATTTGTCGAACAAATCACGAGCTCCTGTTTTGCGGTCGCTCGCTTGCGTGGGTTGTTTGCCTGCGCCGGGGGTTTATCCGTTAACCACCGCGCGATCTAGATCCGGGCAGATCTACACGATTCGACGGGTGTTATTTCACGAAGGAAATAACAGCCGGTGGGTACTATTTCACCAAGGAAATAATAGCCTTTAGTTTTCGGGATCAAAGGCCAAGCTTTGATCCGGAGTGTTACCTCGTGTAGATCTCAGATCTGATTTCCTCTCTCGAACTCCTGCCTTTTGTGATGCGGATGCTCGCCAAGAACCAGATCTGAATGTCCAAGTCTTCAAGCCTTCAAAACTCAAGAATGAGATCTCAATTCGGCAGAGTTTCGGCTCTCCAAAAGTCCTCCAAAACAATGAACCAATCCCCCTATTTATAAGCAACCAGATCTGTGCCTCGGCACAGATCTGGGCCAGCCACCTCAAGGTGTCTCGGCTCTGGGCCGAGCCACCCTGGGGTGGCTCGGCCACCGAGCCACCTCAGGGTGGCTCGACATGGGCCGAGCCACCCTGAGGTGGCTCGGTTTCGGCTGAGCCCCCCTAGGTGTTGGGTTTCCGTTGTTTTCTATCTTTTGGTTCTGTACGTGATCCGGTTGTGTAGTTGACTTGTTCGGACTCGATTCGTTGACCCGATTTGGCAGTAAATTCACTTCTGCGTTCGAGTCCAAAACTGATCTTGATTCGATCGTGATTCATCCGAGTCTGCTCTTGTTTGGATGACTCGTTGACTCCCCGAACCGTTGGCTTGATTCCGCACGCGAATGGATGCATTTCGTTACTCCCGTGCGATTCGTTGACCTCGTCGCCTCATCACTCGATGGTTTGTCGAATCACCGTGCCGAGCTGTGCTAAGGGACCTATAGGCAATTTTATACGCCTACAGTGCTCATTGTCGAGCTTTGGGACTGTTTTCCAGTTTTCGAGCTTGTTTAGCTCTCGATTGTTGGGTTTTTTTGGTTTGAATCGGTGCTCGTTGTTGAGCTTTGGGGCTATTTTTCCAGTTACATGTATGATTCGAGCTTGTTTATCTCTCGATTGTTGGGTTTTTTGGTTTGAATTGGTGCTCGTTGTCGAGCTTTGGGACTGTTTTCCAGTTACATGTATGATTCGAGCTTGTTTAGCTCTCGATTGTTGGGTTTTTTTGGTTTGAATCGGTGCTCGTTGTCGAGCTTTGGGGCTGTTTTTCCAGTTACATGTATGATTCGAGCTTGTTTAGCTCTCGATTGTTGGGTTTTTTGGTTTGAATTGGTGCTCATTGTCGAGCTTTGGAGCTGTTTTTCCAGTTACATGTATGATTCGAGCTTGTTTAGCTCTCTATTGTAGTTGTTTTTTGATTCGAATTTGTGCTCGTTGTTGAGCCTTTGGGGCTGTTTTTCAGGTACACATTGGCAAAGATGTACTAATGGAGTGTTAGGACTTTATTCACGATGGCAGAGAGCCATAGTAGAAGTGCTTAACCTTGTATGACCATTACCATCAGTACAGTTAATGCTCAAGAATTTTGCATTCAGGTTGAGCGTTGGGTGCCTTTAATTGAAATCTATTTTTCTAAATTTTTGAAACAGGTTGAAGAAGGAAAGACAGCAAAATGAATGGAATAGTTCGGATACCAAGCTCATCTAACACTTTGATTGCAGAACAACAAGGATAAGGGAGCCTTGTATGCTGGATACATTTGAGTTTAAAGACAATTACTAGTTCTTTCAAATCTTAACAAATAAGAATACTAGACAAGGGAAGAAGAATATGTGAGCAGAGTGGCTAATAAGAAGACCTTATTCTTCAACACAATCACACTTTTTTTTTTATCATCGTTCACTAATTTCTCCAGTGCCAACTATATAGCATGACTAACATGGTGCTTGGAGTACCGTAACTTACTCCTAGTAAGGACATTGATAAAAGGATGACTCTTGCAATATTGTTATTGAACTAATTGCCCTATAACCTATTCAGTATTAGTGCAAGTAACACTTTATAGGGATTGAAAGTTATAAATAAAAAAAATTCTATTAAGAATAAGCATGCATCAGGTAATAAGGGATTTATTGGCCAACTTGAATGCGGGACTTTCTTTTATCTCCTGATACTCCAGTACCATGGTTTGAATTGGTGCTCGTTGTCTATGATGGGTTTTGAGTTGGATTTTGCTTGATATTTTTTCCAGTTCTATTCTAAAGTGTTTAATTGGATTTTGTTTGAATTAAGATCTCATGTTGTTACATATCTGATTCCATTTTGCGTTAACATGTGCTCATTTCTTTCATCTAGCTGTGTCTACTTTATAACTTCCGTGTTCGAAGGTATTTTTTAGATGATAGTTAGACCTCATGTAGCTCAATCTAAGTTTTTTGCCTTATATATGGATGTTGTTTATGAATGTCAATCCAGGACCTAAATTCCATGATGAAGTGGCATATTTCCACCCTGGTAGCAAGTCGGCCAAAATTATCTGATTAATTCTACCTTTCTTTGTGCATCCTCATTTACTAAACTAGTTACAATCCATTCTTTGCAACAAGTTGTCTAATTTTTTTGTTTTTAATTTGGTTGAAGATGAATTCATTTGAAGATTTTGCAAGCGATCTTAGTGTTGATGATATTGAAGCACTTGATGACGAAGATGATCTAATAAAGGCGTTGATTTTGAATGATGACGATGAGGATGAGTACATATGGAACGAGATGATTACAAGTGTCATTAATCAATCAAATGTGATGAAGCAGGTTCCTCGTCCATGTCGAACTAGGCCATTCTCTGGTCATATGCTTGCAGAAGATATGTTGGCTGGACATCCTGATCGTTCATATTCTTGCTTCCGAATGAGTTCTGAGGCAATTCTATTGCTAAAAAATATTCTCATTGAGAAGAATGCTTTAAGGCCGACTAGATATTTAAGCTGCAACGAACAACTATGTATATTTTTATACGGAATTTCACATGCCCTTTCAAATCGAGTATTAGCTGAGATATTTCAACATTCAGGAGAGACTATTAGCAGACATTATAATAATATGCTTAATGCTATATTATCTTTGAAACAAGATTATATCCAACTTCCTACGGCTGACGTACACGTTCATCCTAAGATTCGAGAGAATCCCAATTTCTTTCCATACTTCAAGGTAGAGCTCTCAGCATATATTTTATGAAATCTTTTTAAATGTGTATGTGTCCATGTATCTGTATATTAGAACTTTATATTTGTTTTATATTTGCAGAAAGCATTGGGAGCAATTGATGGATCTCATATTCCTGCAATTGTGAAGAAAAAGAAACACAACAGGTATCGTAATCGAAAGAATTTCATATCTCAAAATGTAATGGCAGCATGCTCCTTTGATCATACTTTTCTTTATGTTGCTAGTGGCTGGGAGGGATCAGCATCTGATATGTCAGTACTTCGTGCAACACTGGAAGATGGTAAATTTAATGTTCCTGAAGGTAAATTTTAATTTTATTTTTTTTAGTTTTCTTTTGGAATCAGTTAGTACTAAAGTCAAATAATTTTAAATATGTAGGTCGCTTTTACTTAGTTGACTTCGGATATGCTAATACTTCAAAATTTATCGCCCCATATCGTGGATCACGCTATCATCTTGGGGATTTTACAAATGGGACCACCAGAGCCTATCGAGATACTAAAGACAAATTTAATCATAGACATGCACAACTACGTAATGCAGTGGAAAAGGCATGGGGAATTTTAAAGCAAAGATTCAAAATTTTGAAAGTTCCAGCTCCATTTCCTTATAAAACTTAAGTCAAAATCGTCATAGCTGGTTGTGTTCTTCATAATTTTATTGCAAGGTATCATGGAAATGATAAATACTTTAATATGCTAAATGGATTAGAGATGAATGAGGATGAAGATGAGGAGGAAGAAGATGACCCCCAATACATGGTTGGTGCAGATGAAAGTTTAAGGGGTGAGCAGCTCCGCAATAGGATTGCTTTACAGCTTTGGAATAATTGATATCTGTAGTTGTCGAATACTAGTATGAACATGATGAATAGAAATTGCAATCAACACTAACATTTCAGACCTGCGTTACAACCACATAATGACCGTGTCTTTGAGGCTTCTGGCTTGACTGATGTTCTGATCACAATGACGTTGTGATATTAACTTGAGATACTAGGAGAATATTACACAGAATTCTAGCATTTTCATCATTTGCTTTGTTGGATGCTCGTGCTCTTTTTTCTTTTATGTGCATGTGGGTAGTTGTTGACAAACTGGTTATGGCTTTTGTTTGCTCTGGGTATGAGACTGTGTTTATTTAGTCTATTTTTTCTGTTTTTGATGATGTAATTATTTATAAATCTTCAATAAGGGCAAAAGTGGTATTTTTTAAAAATATAATGAGATTAATCTCCTTAACCCCTCTTTATTTGCCAAACACAAAAGACTTAACCCCTTGTCTTAATTATTGTATCCAAATGGGTTTAGAATTTTTTTAACCCTTCACGATGGATTAACTAAGTTAACCCTTCTCTTTAATCCCTCCTCCTTAACCCTTTGCCAAACGGGGCCTTAGTGTCACTTAATCTCCTTAAGTATTGCCAGATCATAATTGAGTAACTAACATTGTTAGCTAAGGGGGTGTTAGTCAATTGGGACATTTTCATGCAAAATGGGATAATTGTTAAAGTGGAATAATGTTTCGCTAGTGGGATATTTTAGCGGGATAAGCTAGTGGGATATTTTAGCGGGATAACAATGAACAATTTTGTGAAGCGGGATATTTTGATAAAATAACGTGGGATAAATTTTTATAATCATGAAGTATATATTTATGCATTTTGAAGATATAAATACTATTTATATATTTTAAACTTACTATTATTGATTGATAATTGCTTACAAGAATGTTTTTTACTATTAAATAACTTTTGGTTAGACTATAAGATATTGACAATTATTATTATTATTATTATCTAATTATGGTGATAACCATAATAGGAAATAAGTAAAGAAAAAAAGAAAAATAAAAAATAACAAAATAAATATGAGTTCTAGTTTTTTACCACCTAGTTCCAAGCTAAAACTTGGAATAATTTGAGAGACTAGAACTCTTATTTTTGTATAGAAAAATAAAAAAAGTAGGATAATTTTGTACCATTATCCTAATTCTAGTTTTGTTAAAGTTCTACTTGACTAACACTGTAAAATTTTATTCTAGTTTTAGTTCTATGTGACTAACACCTTAAAATTTTGTTCTAGGTTTAGTTCTATGTGACTAACACCTTAAAATTTTATCCCACAGATTATCTCAGTTCTAATTTAAAGTTCTAGGTGACTAACCCCCCTAACTATGCACGTGAAAATTTTATGTGTTCAAACGACCAATATGCTCCAAGTGGAAAACCCCTTTCATGTGTTTTTATTTTTTTAAAACTATGATTTTCATAAAAGCCCCTTAAATTTGGTGAAATTAACCCCTTCAATTTGCTCAAAGTATGGTCCAATTTTGACCAAAATGCCCCCGATTAATTTAATTTAATAACTAGCTAGGGTGTTAATTTCAAAAAAAAATACTTTAGTCTTCTTACCAATTCATCTAATTAACGCGGTTAGTAGTAGTTCGAAAAATCAAAACTGTTTGGGGTTTTCCGAAACACTGTAAAGTCAAGGGTTCTAGATTCAAGCCGGCCAACATTTTTAAAGTTTAGAAGTTATCCGGAAATTGGCTAAACTTCGTGATTCTTTAGAAATTTACCGAAATAACTAAACAGATCGACAGTTCCACATATCTAATAGAACTGTAATAAGAATACAATTCTCAATGCTAGAGCCTGAGATCTTGAGTTGTCTCTTTAAACATCTTATCTCTAGCCAATAGGAGCTAATAATGCTATTAGAAATAGCATTTAAATAAAACTCAAATTGTTTAAGGTTAATTTCGGACATCAAACAAAGATTCCGGAGTTAATACGGGCTCGGATATTTGAGTCATCCATAACACTAAAGTTACCGTACTCCGACTATTACTCTCTAAAGGTTGTTAACATCGTTTTAGATAAGGATAAAATTAAAGTACATGACAATAATTCTTTCTATTTTTTGTAGAGAATCTAGTTTTAAGTTTTATATCACACGGATAATATTAGGACCGCAACAGAATAACGACCTAAGCTATACATGTTGAGGTTACTTGAATTTTTTTTTTCTTTTTTATATATGCGCCACTAGAATTCGAAGGAGCGAATAAGAGAGAACAGAAAGACACTGCTAAAAAATTAGGCATCCTAGACGGAAAATTCTGTCTAGGATGTGTATCCTAGACGGAATTCCGTCTAGAATACCCGTCTAGAAAGTTTCCGTCTAAGATGTAGTATTTTAGACGGAAATTCCGTCTATAATACATCCTAGACGGAATATTCTAGACGGAATTTAAAACCGTCTAGAATACATCCTAGACGGATTATTCTAGACGGAAATTCCGTCTAGAATAATTCATCCTAGACGGAAAAAATTTCCGTCTAGAATGAGTATTCTAGATTTCCGTCTAGAATACTCATTCTAGACGAAAATTGATATTTTTTTATTTTTTAAATTTTTTTTCAAAAAAATGCATCCTAGACGGAATTTTAGTATCCTAGACGGAATTTCCGTCTAGGATACTATGCTACAGTAGTTTTTTTTTTTTTTTTTTTGCAGAATCTAATTTGGATGCATGTACACAATATTGAACAAAAAGAATTAAATTCATATCCAACACAATCTAATTATATTCCAATATCAAATCCCATTATATTCAAATAATATATTCATCAAAATAGTAGAGAGATACATAAATTATTTACAAACTTTTACATAAACTATTTACAATGGCTATGACAATGCAGAAGCTTCTTCAACTCCTTGCTGAACTTTCCGCTTCGTTTCACACACTCCATTATTTCTTGCCTATATCAAGGGGAAAATATTTTCCATAAGTAACCAAAAGACATAATTGACAGTATATTGCAAAGAGAGGGAGAACAGACCGCGATAAAGGATGGTCATCACAACCTAAAAAAGTTTGACCTCTCAAGTTTTTCTCCATGATGGCAATTGCGAGAGATGCAGCATCCTAGTGTGCAAAATTGATGTCAATGTGTTTACCTGAAGATCTTGAATACAAAATACACTACTAAACACCACCCAGTTTTATAATGAATAGCTGTCTCAAGAAATAGATTTTATTTACAATCGTGTGATCCTAAATTCCACATAAGAACAGAAAACGGTGAAGAAATTTTAAAAGGATATGTAAAGGCCTGCTAATCTCAAAACGCAGCCCCCAATTTCCCCAACTACACTTTCTGCTCTCAAAAGGACATATGTTCAAGGGTTTTTACCCATTGGCACAATGGGAGAATCCTGCCAATAATATCATCAAAAGGTAAACTCAACCTAAGTATATAGTTCTGGAGCTATACAAACAGGTGTATTTTTCATTCAGTTTATAAGAAGGAGAATAGAAAAACAAAAATCATCAGCTAGAATTGAATCAGTTTGTTGTCTTGGGTATAAACTGGTCATTCATAAAACTAGTAACGTTCATGTTTGGCATCGTTGAATAAAGTTGCTTCATTCTGATTAAAACCTTGAGGCTATTGAACCTTGAGGCTGTAAGCTTCACTATTTGACATGAGTTAATTTCTCCCATAATAAATTGTATATATAAGGAAATGATGCATGACATATAATAAGAAATACAGGACTAAAACAAAAAATATATATTGGTTCTGTCGGAATTAAGATTTCAGTTTTGTTGGCTTGTTACCCCTTTGGTGTTTACTTTAGAGAACCCTTTGGAGAGTAGTAAAACACATGGGAATGAAATTCCTCGAGGAAGATGATTGGTTGACTCTCATTCTCATCTGTTTATTGGTAAGTTGTCATTTTTCAACGGTGAGAAAACTAATTAACAAAGGGGTCAATTTTATTTGCAATCACAATTATAATGTCATCATATGCAAATAATGGTTACCTAGCAAATCTTCCCAATAACTTTGCATCTCTATTATAGTTAGAGAGATGATACAAGTGGGAGTATTTAGAAACCAATGTGCATGTATGCAATACATGATAAACAAGCTATGGAAAGATAAACAGGGCGCTAAAGAGTTCCTCTGAAAGTATTCATTTGGTTGTAAGTATCGGGAAGGTAACAGTTCGCCATGGATATAGAAGCAAAACATTTCACGTATCGTAGGCGGAATTCCAATAACAAGGAAAACAATAAAATAGCTTAAGCATTCAAGCCTACCAAAAATCCGCAAGTGCATGAACGTTGGAGGATTGAAACTTCTCGGTGATAGCAAAACCACAAATCTCTGGCTCCTAGAGTTTGTGACATAATAGAGGAAAATGGCATTAGGGAAAAAAAATCCAAATGTAAACTGAAAAAACTACTAGAACAGAAGAGGATCCATGCAAAGGTTTTAACTGTAGACTATATCAAGCCAAAAAAACAGCAATAGTTTTGATTCCAAAGACATAATTTTTTTGAGATGACTTAATTTGTTGAATTTTCAACGCCACAAACATCCATGAAGCTCTGAACTTTAAACTCATTCATTGAATTTCCAAACACCCTATAGATTCATTCACCCTCGAATACATCTCAAATCCTAATTTTGAAATTTCATTGAAGAGATTTGAGAATTGAATCAGCATGAATTGAATCAGCATGAGATTTGAGAATGAGAACTTAGCAAACATGCTATTCAGCATGGAAATCAATTGCCTCCCAAATCATATTGGGCCTTATAAACTAAACATTAATCATTTTGTGACGTTTTGCAACCGAACAAAAGAGAAAATTACTTGGCATATTAGACAATTACATTTCCGATTCATGCTTCTACTTATCCATGCACCGTTCATTATAAGAAAACAACTGGAATAAAAGATGGTATGTTGTCTATTTAGTGATGGTCATGCTATGAAGGCGAATTCTATGATTTTTTTTTACTAGGCCAAGCCAATAAATGCAAAATGATACCATCGGTTCATAGCATGTATTTCCAAAACATTTCAACAGCTTGCAATGTAAACCAACGCGCTCATTTTCTAGTATAAGTTTAGGTTCCCACCAATCTTATTTTTAGTGTATCAATTTGCCATATATTGTGAAGTATGTTTGGATTTATATCTTCAATTATATAATAGTAAAATTTGAATCAATGTCATCCTCCAGTTCGAATACTATACGAGAAGTGAACAGAAGAGCACTAATGATACATCTTACTAAATTCATTCCTAAGCATGACAACCTCCAAAAATCAATTGATCACACAAAAACCCGTATCAATTCCAATTATACAAAGAATCACAACAACATCTTCAACCCCCCAATCTCCTCACCCTAAATTTTCATACATTGTATAGATTCAATCAATGGTAGAACACAACAGGGGGCACTTCAAACCCTGACTCATTAAGGAACGGTATTACCTGCGGCCTATCAGCCAAATCCCGATAGAACTCATACTCAGCCTCGTAATCATGCAAATCGAGCTCCGCCTTCTGATTCGTATGATAATGCACAATCAAACCCTAAAAGATCCCACTTCCAACTGGTTACAAACAAAACCTAATTCCCAAATGAATTCAAAGGATTGTAGAAAGGGGGAAACTTTACCCCCTAAAGACATCGCCGAAAGAGCCACTCCCGATGAGCTCGAGAGAGCTGAATCGGGCCTCGATGGCGGCGACCCTCAGCCGCGGAGACGACGACGTGGAGGTGGAGAGGAGGGCGGAGCCGAGGAGGGAGGAGGACTTGGCGCGGGCGAGGAGGGAGAGGAGATCGGCGGGGGAGTGGGCCCCGGCGACGAGGATGTGGTCGAGGGGGTTGGGGCCTGGGTGGGATCGGGAGAGGGAGAGGGAGAGGAGGCTGCGGAGGGGA
>BQKN01055522.1:0-10154 GCA_022839385.1 Asparagus kiusianus | reverse complement strand
ATTTGGACATTAACTAACAAGATAATAAATTCAAACAAGAGCTCTCTTCTCACATTTGATTGTTGTTGACCATAATTTAAAAAAAAGATTTTCTTTTTATTATCCTTTTTAGTCGCTTTTAATTTCTAGGGTTGCATTTCATATAGTGTAGGAATTCACCAAAGTGATTGTAGCACTTGATTTGGCACACACTTAAAACATTCTTAAGGGCAAAACTCTAATCAAGATAAGGTAAGGGATTTCATCACCCTTTCCTTAGCCCACAAATCACTAATTCCTCACTTCACAAACCCAAGCCTTCTAAAACTCATTAGACATTGGCCCCTAAGGATTCGAGCTCAACAAGGAACAAGAAATCCTTAAGTGAACTGGTTTAAGTTTTTTCAGATTAGTTGGTGTCTATGGTAAGGTTTTAGGGGTTGCGTAAAGCGCTCTGCAAGGAACGAGGTACTTAATTGATCTCTAATCACCCTCTAGTACTATCATTACCTGGCTAACTACCTGGATAAAACTTTAATGTTTTCACTGTAGGAGTTTTTGGTTAGGAGCTGGTCTAGCGAGTTAGGCTAAACCCTAGAATTAGAGTGATTGAAAAGTGATTTCTTTGATTTATTTTAGTTAGGATTTTTCTTTATCCTTTTCTTCTCATAAAAAAACTAATTTTCTTTCTTTCCTTAAAAATTTTTTTTTTGGGTGTATGCAAACTTGGGTTCGGGATAATTCTTATCGTTTAATCCGTGTTGAACCAATTCAAGAAATGGCAAATCAACCCGTTCTCCAGGATATGTGTTACCCCACCAGAAATGTAATTCCATCTTGCATAAGACTCCCCGAAGTAAATGGAGCAAATTTCGAGCTTAGATCACATAACATAAACATGCTTCCTAAATTCCTAGGTAATGAAACAGAAGATGCATATATTTTTATCTCAGAATTTTAGGAAGTATGTATTATGATTAAAATAAGAAAATTAACCGAAGATGTAATTAAGCTCAGATTTATTCCATTTGCTCTTAAGGATAAAGCTAAAAAATAGCTGTACAGCTTACCGATAAATTCTATCTCAACTTAGGAGGAATTTGTGATCGTTTTTCTTAAGAAATTTTTCCCTATTCACAAAACGGTAAAGCTTAGGAACATCATTCAAAACTTAAAATTATCTCGGGAGAGCCATTCTGGAAATATTTTGACTGATTTAAAGATCTTTTAATCCAATGTCCTCATCACGGTCTAGAAAAATAGCGATTGTGCCAAGTCATATATGAAGGATTGGACTATTCTTCAAAAACATCTTTAGAATCAATGTGTCAGGGAGATTTTATGAGGAAAAACGCAGATAAAGCTTGGGAATTTCTAGAGAGTTTATCCGAGAAAACAATACAGTGGGAAAACTATGATGACAGAGTTTCATCTGTTCCCCAATCTAAGTCTAGTGGTCTTTCTCTGGAGTCAAACATTGCGTCTGAAGCGAAGATGACGACGATTCTGCGGAGGTTAGAAGCCTTAGAAGTTAAAGAACGAGCTCCAACTCAAATCAATCATATTTCTGCCCCGGGATGTCATAACTGTCAGTCTTCTACCCATGTTTCAGAGGAATGCCCTCTCCTAGGAAACAACCATGCTTTAGAACAGATGATCGCTGCATTCCAGCGCCCTAGAAATGATCCATTTTCTCCAACCTATAATCCAGGTTGGAGAAATTATCCCAATTTTGCTTGGAACCAAGGAAATTCTCATGGAAACCAAAACTTCATTCCCACGTCGAACCAACAATTCCCTAGGGGAAACACTGTCCTATTCAACGCACCAAATAATTTCTGTGACGCCCCTGCGTTCACGCAAGGCTACAGTCCAAGGTGAAACCAGAAATGTCAAACCTGCCATGCACCCCACCGTGCAATAACATGTTTCACCATCACAATCACTATCTCTCTAGAGGAGTCAACAATAGGCGTAGGTACAAAGCAAGTAAAAGGTTTTACAACAGAAACTTGATGAAATGATAGAACATCTAATTGACACATCTCATCAACCAAATAAGCTGGAATACATAGTCAAGTCTGAAATGAATAATAACAATCTGGAGATCTCAACATGTCTCAAAATACAGAATATCTGATACAGGAAAATAAGGCACACAGCCTTTACAACTCTAGAACATAAACCTCTCTAGTCTAAAATGTCTCAAGTGGAGTATAAAAATAAAATACATCTAATAAGAGGAGAATAAACACTAGTAAGGGTCGTCCTCAACCTGCGACTCTCCGGGCTCCTGGCTCGTTACCTGAAAGGGGTAGGGACAACGAGCGTCAAAGCGCTAGCGAGCAACATCACAACCAACCTCAAAGGATAGGGCTCGTTGTATATGAAAATACAGTTAATACATAATAATATAGATCATTTACACTAACAATAGTGGGTTTTAGTACTTAGGAAATTACAACACGAGCATAGGTACGTTGAGCGAAATTATCCAAACAAGGAAACCCTCATGTATATACCTTGTATCTCAAATTGTAAATCCCTAAATATTAAACCCGAGATTTTGTCACAAGCAAAAATAAAGAAAATGAAAACCAACCTATCTCTACCAATAAAATGTAAACCTATCAAAGCTACAATAGGTGTCATGTCTAGCCTAAGTAGCTATTATGTCCCAGCCTCATACAATATGTCATGTACCCAAACTTGATTTAGTAACATGCTCAAGGTTCGGCAAAAGTCTAAAACAATACTGAAATGGATTATAGTCCAACACGAGGACTTTAATGGATAATAGTTCAACACGAGAACTTTAATGGATTATAGTCCAACACGAGGACTGCGTATAAGAAAGTATGCATGTCTTACTCCCGTACATACCCTGCTGTACTAACTTAAGCTTGTGTCCGAAATGTCATCTTACATGTACAAGTGAAAACATAATCACTGCAATTAAATACTCAATAAACAAGGCACTCCTCAAGTTCAAACGTGATAGACAGTACCCTTGAAAATGTAAACATTGTATATATACTTATATAAACCTAGTAGGTGGTTTAAACAGAAGCACAAACGAAACAGAAAGAAAGTACTGCGATGAGTCGACTCGTGCTCAATTATGAGTCGACTCAGCAGAACACATTTGATAACAGAAAAGGACTTCGTGAGTTGACTCATGGTTTGTTATGAGTCGACTCATGACTTATGGGTCGACTCGTAAACTGACGAGTCGACTCAGCAGAAGCAAAAAGGCAACACAACTAGACTTCGTGAGTCGACTCATGACAGTCATGGGTCGACTCACCTTGATGAGTCGACTCATGATGAGCCGTGAGTCGACTCACGGGCTGAACAAAGCATTTCTCACAACTGTAACTCGTTCAACTCGATCCACACTACCATTTTTCTGATCTACACTTCTATAGCCATCGATTCTTGACTATGATACAGTGAGAAAAAACACATTTATCATGAGAAACGATTTTCTTGTAGATTAAATCTAACATTTAACTCCTATACATGAAAGAAAGCATTTAATCAATATAAAACTCATATTTTATTCTTTAAATAAAAATTCCAGATCTAGATTTTCATCAAAAACTTGTTGGTGGGGATTTAAAATCCGAAACACATGATTTCTAGCATTTACCCTAACAAGGATATTGATTTATACTTGAAAATAAGTCTTGGGCTTAATAAAACTCATGGAAAACAGTTATAAACTATTAAAAACATGGGAGAGGGGTTGGGCGAGATGTTACTTGCCTCAGATGTGATGAAGCACGATCCCCTTCGCTGAAATCCAAACGAAACTGCTGAAAAATCCTTTGAAACGTCCCAAAATCACCAAGAACACCTAGGGTTTGAGAGAGGAGAGAGGGGGGACTAGGGTTTCTGGGGAGAACTGATGAAAATGCAGTGTATTCGGGTAGAGGAGCATATATATGAACAGTTAAACCCGACCCGAAACCCAAACAAACCCGAACTGAGAAAACTAGAAAACCCTAGATGAGTCGACTCATGATCACTTATGGGTCGACTCATGGGTCCTGGGTTGACTCATAGAGTGATGAGTCGACTCAGCAGAAACTCATGACAATAGGAATTGATATCATGAGTCGACTCAAGACAGTCATGGGTCGACTCAACCTAATGAGTCGACTCATGGTGAGTTATGGGTCGACCCATGAGCTGAAAACTGCATGCTTCGACTCTGCTGCACATGATTTGAAATTTTGCACACTCAACCTCATTAATGATGCATATATACATACTCAAAATCTACGGGGTCTTACAATTTCCAACAAGCTAACCTAGTTTTTCCAGACCAACATCCTCATCCACACCAGCCTACAAATCCTTCAAATTCTGATCATGACAAATGTTTAAGTATCTTGGAAAAGGGTTTAGAAGCTATGATCAAAGCTTCTACACAAACTACCAACATGTTGACCCAATCATCCACCACTCTAAATTCATTCATGCAAACCACCGGCCAAGTGCTCAACTCGAACACTTAAGCCATAGCCTGGTTAGAAACCCAACTTGGGCAACTAGCTACTTCCGTGAGTGAGAGAGAAAAAGGAAAATTCCTAAGTCAACCTGTTGCAAACCCTAAAGATACTGGATCCAGTTCCAACAATCCAGCTCAATTGAATGCAATTCACACTCTGAGATCAGGGAAACAAATAGACAATCAAGTTAGAATGCCACCGGATCAAACCTCTTCTCCCATCCAACATACTCCTTCCGATGAAGCAATTCCTTATGATGACCAAAACGCTGAACTTGAGATTGAGCCTGATCTAGATAGGTATAGGCCTGTTGCCCCCTTTCCAGATAGACTCAAACCTAGGAAAAACACCCCGCAGGTTGAGAAATCCTAGAAACATTTAAACAGGTCAAGATCAACATCCCTCTCCTAGATGCAATCGAACAAATTCCTTCTTATGCAAAGTTCTTGAAGGACTTATGCACTAAGAAAAGAACAACCAACGTCCCCAAGAAAGTCTTCTTAGCTACCAACCTCAGTGAAATTTTTTCAAAACCCATGCCGTTGAAATACAAGGATCCTGGTTGTCCCATAATTCCATGCGTCATAGGTAACACTCACATTGATAAGCCACTTCTAGACTTGGGAGCCAGCGTCAACTTCCTTCCTTATTCGGTCTATCAACAACTAGGTGTAGGAGAACTTAAACCTACAAGATGCACTCTACAGTTAGATGATAGATCTGTAAAAATTTCCAAAGGAGAGGTAGAGGATGTTCTGATTAAAGTAGGAGAGTTCATTTTCTCTATTGATTTTATTGTCTTAGAAACGCAGCCCGTTTCCAATCTCAAAAGTTAAATCCCCATCATTCTAGGAAGACCGTTCTTAGCCACCTCAAATGCTTTGATAAATTGTAGAACCGGTCAGATGAAACTATCTTTTGGGAATATGACTGTTGACCTCAATATCTTCAACTTAGGGAGACAGCCTAGTGATCCATTTGATGAACCCATGAAAGTGAATTTCATTCAAGGAATATCCAATGAACAACAAGAGGGAGAGTGTGAGTCTGATACAAATGTATCTGATTTAATGATTGAAGAGCTTTCTGATGACGAACTAGAGATAGAACCACTGATCAATCATGTTTTTTCTATTGGTTGACAACGAGAACCTTTAGAGATAGAACCCCGAGTCCAGCTTCGCCCACCTGTGGAGGAACCCCCTAAGTTAGAGCTCAAACCTCTACCTTAAAATCTAGAGTATGCCTACTTAGGGGAGAACGAATCTTTACCAGTTATCATCTCTTCTGATTTGAGTACCAATCAAAAGGAAGCTCTCTTAGATGTTTTAAGAGAGAATAGGGAAGCCATTGGATGGACCATGGCTGATATCAAAGGGATTAGTCCAACCATTGTTCAACACCGAATCCATTTGATAGATGATGCCAAACCTACGAGAGATCCTCAACGTAGGTTAAACCCAGTGATGAAAGAATCCGTTAGGAAATACATTCTGAAATGTCTCGATCATGGGATCATTTATCCCATTTCTGATAGTTCATGGGTGAGTCTGGTCCCAGTTGTTCCAAAGAAATCTGCGATCACCGTGATCCAAAATAAGGCTAATGAGTTGATTCCCACTCGAATCCAAACTGGATGGCGAGTTTGTATTGACTACCGAAAACTCAACTTAGCCACTCGAAAAAATCACTTCCCTCTTCCTTTCATTGACCAAATATTAGAGCGTTTAGCAGGACATGAGTTCTATTATTTCCTGGATGGATATTCAGGTTACAATCAAATCCCAATCGCTCCCGAAGATCAGGAGAAAACCACCTTCACTTGCCCGTATGGAACATTCTCTTACCGACGCATGCCTTTTGGATTATGCAACGCACCGGTCATATTTCAACATTGCATGATCATCATTTTTCTAACATGGTAGAGCGATTTCTCAAAATTTTCATGGATGACTTTTTCATCTTTGGTGACACGTTTTCCCAATGTTTGCATCATCTTAAACTGGTCCTAGAACGGTGTAAGGAGAAAAATTTGACTCTCAATTGGGAGAAATGTCATTTTATGGTCAAACAAGGCATTGTCTTAGGACATGTAGTTTCCAATAAGGGAATTGAAGTGAACAAAGCTAAGGTAGATCTCATTTCCAATCTCCCTCCTCCCAAAACAGTCAAAGATGTTAGATCGTTTCTTGGTCATGCTGGTTTTTACCGACGTTTCATCAATGATTTTAGCAAAATTGCTAGACCGTTGACCAATCTCTTAGCCAAGGATACATCATTTGTCTTCTCTCCCTACTGTCTCAAAGCCTTTGAATATCTGAAAAAGGAGCTAACCACAGCTCCTATCATTCATGCGCCGGACTAGACCTTACCCTTTGAACTGATGTGTGATGCATCTGATTCTGCGATTGGTGCTGTTTTAGGACCACGGTTTGATGGAAAACCGCATATGATCTACTATGCCAGTAGGACTCTGAATGATGCCCAGCAAAATTACTCTGTTATAGAAAAATAGTTTTTAGCTATAGTCTTTGCCTTAGAAAAATTCAGGTCCTACCTCATCGGTTCGTTAACCAAATTTTTTTTACAGATCATGCCGTACTAAAGTATCTTTTGACCAAAAAGGATGCTAAAGCACGACTCATTAGATGGATTCTTCTTCTTCAAGAGTTTGACATATAAATTCTTGACAGAAGGGGAACAAAGAACCCCGTAGCAGATCACCTCTCTCGACTTCCAAATGCACCAACATCAACCATTCCAGTCAATGAGCATTTCCCTAATGAACAACTCCTACAAATCCAATCTGTCCCATGGTTCGCTGACATTGTGAATTACACAGTCATGAACCAGATCCCTTCTCATTGGTCCAAACAGGATAGATCCCGTTTTCTCTCCCAAGTAAAATACTTTTACTGGAATGATCCATATCTGTTCAAATACTGTCCTGATCAGATCTTTAGGAGGTGTGTTCTCACTGAAGAAACTAGGAGTGTTCTATCATTTTGTCATGAGCAAGCATGTGGGGGCCACTTTGGCCCGAGAAAGATAGCTAAAAAAGTTCTCCAATCTGGGCTGTATTGGCCCACTCTCTTCAAGGATTCATTCGAGTTTTGTAAAACCTATAACCGCTGTCAGCTTTTAGGGAAGGTCACTAGAAGAAATATGATGCCCTTACAACCCATCTTGTCAGTTAAACTTTTTGATCTGTGGGGTATCGATTTTATGGGACCATTTCCAAATTCCTTTGGAAATGTTTACATTCTAGTAGCCGTTAAATACATGTTAAAATGGGTTGAGGCGGTAGGTTGCAAAACTAATAACAACAAGGTTGTTGTCAAGTTTTTGAAAGAGAACATTTTTGCACGGTTTGGAGTACCCCGAGCAATCATCAGTGACCACGGTACACATTTCTGTAACTGTTCTTTTGAGGCTTTGATGAGGAAATATTCAATCACACATAAATTGTCAACTCATTATCACACCCAAACCAGTGGACAAGTAGATCTCACAAACAGGCAGATCAAACAAATCTTAGAAAAAACAGTTAATCATAACAGAAAAGATTGGTCTGTAAAATTATGTGATGCTCTTTGGGCATAGAACAGCTTTCAAGGCTAATTTGGGGATGTCACCATACAGACTGGTATTCGGGAAAGTTTGTCACCTACCAGTAGAGTTGGAACATCGAGCAATGTGGGCGATAACAGTTAAATTTTGATTCAGACTCGGCAGGTAAGAACAGATTGCTCTAAATAAATGAGTTGGAAGAAATTAGAAATGATGCATACATAAACTCAAAAATTTACAAAGAGAAAACCAAGATTTTTCATGACAAATCAATTTTACAAAAAAATTTCTCTTCAGGACAGAAAGTTTTATTATACAATTCAAAATTGTATCTTTTTCCTAGATAATTAAGATCAAGATGGACAGGTCCATTTATTGTCAAACAAGTTTTTCCGCATGGGGCTGTCGAGATAGAAAATCCTAAAAATGGTAACATTTTTAAAACAAATGGTCAACGTCTGAAACCATTTTTAGAATTTTATACGCTCGAAGAGGAAGAGGTGTTGGTTCTTTATGAACATCATTATCTATAAAAAAAAGAAAAAAAACATATATATATACATAATTACTCATTTTGTTAAAAAAAAGAGAAAAAAAGGACAAAACAAAACAAAACAAAACAAAATAACAAAATTTGAATTAGTAACATAGGTCCAACAGAAAAAAAAAGATAAAATAAGTGCTGGCCCAAAAATCAGGCCCAAAAGAAAAATAAAAAATAAAAAAAAAAACCGTGTTTGGGCCGGCTGGCCCAAACAACATGGACGATGCTGGCATCGATGCCTCCACCCAGCTGCCTCAAAAACCGCACACCCCCCTTCTTCTTCCCCCTTTTATTTTCTTCTTTCCATCTCCCCAAAATCAAACCCGAAAAAAATTCCCAAAATCAACACGAAAAAAAAACCACCGGATCAAAGAGCATTTTGGAATTCTAGGGCTTCTTCCTCATCTCCCCAAGGTATATTTTTTAAACTTGATCTTGTAATTTCAATTTTTTTTGAATTCATGGATGATTTGGTGATTGAATCATGGGTAGTTGTGAATAATTTTCATATTTTATGTTGATTCATGAAAATTTCGACAAATTGAGGGTTAAATTTGGGGATTTGCCAAAATTTGGGGATTTTTGTTCAAAATCCAAAAATTGGGGGGGGGGGGGGTTAGGCAAAATCAAAAAATTTCTTAGGGGTTTGAACTTAGGATATCTTGTTCAAAAATCTAAAAAAAAGAAAATTTTTTTGGGGTGTTTTGTGCAAAACCGAAAAAAATTAGGGTGTTTCATGCAAACCAAAAAATTCTTAGGGTTTTTGTGCAAAAACGCATAATTTTGAACATTCAATTGGGTACGTAATTTCAAATTGATAAAAAAAAATTTATGGGTATATTCACTGCAAACCCTCACGAGACTACAACTCGTCCACTAGGGTAACCTAGGGGTTTAAAGGCTTGTTGTATGCGCTAAATACAACCGTGATTCCTGCAAAAGTCAGTTAGGATTTTCTTTTTATTTTCTTTGCTAGAGGACTAGCAATCGTTTATGTATGGGGGTATTTGATAATCATATTTTATTACAATTTTATACCCTCATTATCTATTTACATGAATAAATATACCACTAATAATTGTTTTTATCTTTTAGTTGTAGGTTAATGAAGAATAAATCTCAAACTCCAATCTCTCAACAAAAATCCGTTGATTAAATGAAGAAATGAAGCAAAGAAGCCCATTGGAAAATCAATTTCTAAATTATCCAAAAGCCCAAAAGAAGAAAAATATCCAAGCACAAAAGTCAATCAAAGCCCAAAGTCCAAAGCCTAAAAGCAAACAACAAGGGATTCTACGGACAGCAACAGAAGAGAGGCAGGCATCGATGCCTACATCAATGGGGGCATCGATGCCCGCATCGATGCCTGTATCGATGCCAGCATCGATACCCCTATCGATGCTGGTATCGATACATTGGGCAGTTTGTTACGAATCAAAGGCTAAAAATTGATATTTTTGGATAAGATTTCGATCCAATGGCTCTCATTCACTAATATTTACTATAAATAGAGGTAGAGAGTGAGGGGTTAGAGGTGTAAAAAA
>BQKN01055519.1:121687-133915 GCA_022839385.1 Asparagus kiusianus | reverse complement strand
GCTCGGTTTTTGCCGAGCCCCTCGGGGTGTTGATTTCTGTCGTTTCCTGTTTTTCGGTTCTGTATTTGATTTATCCGGACCTCGATTTGACAGTCTGGATCTTCATTTGGCAGTAAATCTGCCTTGGTGTTTGAGTTCGAATCCGTTTTATGGTTGGACGACTCGTTGACTTCCCGAACCGTTGGATTTGTTCCGCACACGAATGCATTCCGTTGCTCGCGTGCGATTCGTTGACCACGTCGCCTCGTCACTCGATGGTTCGTTGATTCGTCAAATCCCCGTGTCGAGCTATGCTAAGGGACCTATAGGCAATTTTATACGCCTACAGTAGGATGCATCTTGAGTTGATGAGATCACATGAGTTCGAACATTACTTTCAGATCTTGAAGATGGTCATCTTTGCTGCGACTTTTCACGACTAGATCGTCTACATAGCACTCGACTGTCTTTCGCAGGTGATTTCGAAAGATCATGCTCATGGTACGTTGATACATTGCACTGGCGTTCTTGAGTCCGAAGGGCATAACCGTGTAGCAATACACCTTCATCGGAGTTCTGAACAAAATGTGTTTTTCGCCGTCCGGGTGCATCTTGATCTGATTGTACCCCGAGAACCCATCCATAAAGGACATTCTCTCAAACCCGCATGTGTTATCAATGATGACATCCGTGATGGGTAAGGGAAATTTGTCTTTTGGGCAAGCATCATTGAGGTTTCTGAAGTCTATGTAGATGCGGATCTTACCGTTCTTCTTCAGGACTGGAACAATATTAGCTACCCTGTCAGGGTGTTATTCCTCTCTGATGAAACCGGATTCGATCAGCTTCTTGACTTCATCCTCGATTGCCTCCATGATTTATAGACGAAATCGTCTCTATAGTTGTTTGACTGGTTTGGCGTCTGAGCCGATGTTGAGGCGATGCATGGTGATCCGTGGATCAAGGTCGGGCATGTCCTCATAATTCCACGTGAAGATGTCAATATATTCCCGTATGAGGGCAATGAGGTCTTCCTTCTCTTGGGGAGATAAGCTACCGCTGATAAATATGGGCTTGGGGTTGGCTTTGTAGCCCATGTTTACCTGGAGGATTTCATCTTCAGTGGGCGGCTCGCGTTGCTCGAAACGACTACTCCACTGAGCATTGACATAGCGGTCCCATGTCTCATCATAAAGTAGGACCTGGCCGTCCTCAGCCATCTCGGCGGGATCAGCCGTAGTCATATTGGCCGTGAGGTCTTTGAACCAGTCGCCCACGCTGACGTCCCAGTCCCATGCAGAGGATTTTGACGATCGCTCATCCGAGCGGGCACTGTCGGAATCTCCACCGAAATTGCAGAACAGCTCCAATGAGGAGGAGGCATAGCCTAAACCTCTTTGAGTCTTATGGAAATAGTTCAAGGGCTTTCCCTTAGGCAGGTAGGCGGGTCGGATGACCGTCTTCCGCCCTCGACCGTAGTTTAGTCCTTCTTGATGGGTAAAGTCATAACCCATGTCGCTCATCACGTGTTTCACAATTTGATTGTATTGCGAGAACTGAGGCGTAGGTTCTTCCTCTTCGGACTCATCCCACAACGTGCATAAGGGGTGATCGATTTGCCCAAAGACGATATCTTTCTAATATTTATGTCGGGCCGGTACCATAAATACCGCCCGTGAAGACTCGATCACTTATCCTTTCGTGGCGTATGACGAGTAGACGGCGAGGTGCAAGGAAGAGTCCTTATACAATCCCGCGATTGAATCACTGGGCTTGTCATTCTCGAATGTCGGGTGAGACGACAAGTAAGCAAAGTTAGACTTCTCATTTAAGATAATCTCCTCCACCTGAACGGTGTTGGTTACATTGTGGCTTTCGTAGCCGATTACAATTGATTTGAAATCGTTCAGGACAAGACCGTCGCCATATTCGGGCTCGCTATCCGCTTCGTTGCCGCTCTCAAGCTCCTCAATCGATGGTTCATCGGGATCTCGGTATAACAGAGAGTCTGTGAAGTAGTTCTCGACGCCCTTGAAGGGTTGTCTGTCGGCTACTACTGTTTGGACCCGATCGTAGTCATCCACATACTTCAGGCACTGGTGTAATGTGGACGGGACTATCTGGTTGTTGTGGATCTACGGTCATCCCAAGAGCATGTTGTAGGATGGCTCGGCGTCGATGACATAGCAGGTCACCTCTGTCTTCACATCACCTATTCGGCACCTTAGCCGGATCTTGCCAAGCGGCTGAGTTCCAGTAGCATTAAAGCTAAAGATAGTCGTGGTAGTCGAGGACAGACGCTTCAGGGGTACCCCCAGATGTTTGATCAGCTTTAGGGGTACGATGCTTAGTACGGACCCCAGGTCGATTTGGATCCGATCTACTTTCGATGAACCGACATACCCTGTGAAGTACAGGGGTTGATCTGGAGAGGTGCTTTTGATGAGCATGTCCTCAGGAGTGAACGTGATGCAAGGGACCCGCCTTTCGGCGACTTGGCAGCACTGCGTACATTTGCCTTCTGCGTCTTCTTCCCTTAAGAAGTGGGTGACGAAGACCTCTGAGTCGGCCAATGCTTCTTACAGGGCTTCTCGGGTAGGTCTGGACAACTGCGGAAGGTCGTACATGGTAATCCGCACAGGGATGCTCTTCAGCTACACGAGCACGTTGAATTGGAAAGGCTAATTGCTCGAGCTTGGCCTATCGGGATTCGGAGGGGATGTTTCAGCTGGCCTCGTGAGAGGTCCTGCCGAGTCTCCCACCCTCACGGGATACTCCTTGGCGAATTCCTTCCCTGCTCTAGTGGCGAGGGTGGCAGTTTCCTCATCGGAGTCGGTGAGGGCAGATGTTGCAGTCTGGTCCCCATCTAGAATGGCGGAGATGACGTTGCATGGCTTACCCTTGGTCTCCCTCGAGGGCTTTGAGGTCCATTGCTCATCGCTGAGGAGGTCTGGATGGACCCACATCACTTGACCCGATGGCAAGGTTTGGGGTACTAACCCTTTCCCTCGTTGATTGTGAGGGTCGTCGTTAGTGATTTTTAGGACCGCCTTCGGGATAGGAATTACCCCTACCGAGGCCTGAACCTCCGGAAGACCTGTTCTAATGCTCAGGGTGACCATATTCGTGGTCACCTGCTTTTGTACCTTTTCCTTTTTTAGGACTCCCGTGTCGTAGAGGGCTTGGAGCTTGTCCTTGAGGATATAGCATTTAGAGGTATGATGGCCGAGAAATCTGTGGTACGCACAGTAACTCGGGTCACTCATCTTGTTTGCCTCCTCAGGCTTTATGACTTCCGGCAGCTTGATCCGATTACTCTTGAAGAGGGTGTCAAATGTTGCCACCACTTGGTCCTCCCTGAAGTCATACTACCTTGGAGGACGTTGCTCAAACTGTCTGGGCTTCGGCCTTTGGGCCGTTTTGGGCGCCGGAGAGGAATCAATGGCTATGATCTCCTTTCCTCTTGTTCGAGGAGGATTCTTTGGCGCGGTCGGCTCTGCGGCCCCCTTCTTAGGGTGAGGTTCTTCAGCCTCAAGCCTTTTGATCATGTTTTCCACCTGCTCGCCTTGGCGAACAAGTTCCTTCCAGGTCCGGGTTTCTACCGCACCGACTTTGGATAGAATGTGGATCGAGAGATTGTTGCAGCACATCTCAATCAATGTGGACTAGGAAACCTGGTCCCAACAATGGCCTTAATGGTTCCTGAAGCTCTTTACGAAGTTGTTGACCGACTCCGACTTCCGTTGCTTTTCTGCGAGTAGGGTGGCCATCGACACCTTGGTGTCATCGTCGAAGAAGCGAGCCAAGAAGAGCCTTTCCACGTTGGCCCATAATGTGATAGAGCCGGGTTCTAACTTACGGAACCACTCAAATTCTACCCCCTTGAGGGTGCCTATAAACAACCGGGTGAAAATAGCGTCGTTCCCCATGAGGAACCCGGTCTGCGCCATAAAGTAGTAGATGTGTTGTGAGGTTGACCCCTTGCAGTCAATATAAACCAAGCTAATCGGTTTGAACTTCGCTGGGTATGGGATTGTATCCCACTCGACAGGATAGGGTCGGACTACCCCCAGCTTGTTCATGTTTTGATGGAGTTTCAAAGCGTTGAGCTGGCTTTAGAACTCATTGAACCTCTTATCGCGGGCGCTACCCTCGGTGTGCGACATCCCTAGCGATGTCTTGGAAGAGTAATCAGAGTGTGGGCCAACATTATCTTCCATTTCAGTTGTTGGATGAGGAAGGGGTACCAACTCCTTACTCCTCGTCGATCGCGGCAGGATGTACTGGGCTCTTTTCTTCTTCTTCTTCTTGTTCAGAAGCTGCTCCAACATTTCCCTTAAGAGTCAATGGTTGCATGTTGCTCTTCGAACCTATTGGCCACCGTCTGATCATTCGTGGTGTCAGCTACGTGCACTCTTGCTAGTGCGTCCTGACTCAAGTGTGATGTTTGGGACGTGGCTGCTGCTGATCAAACCTCGTCTTCATCGCAGGAGGGAGGTGCTAAAGTTGAGTAATCAAACCTAATGCTCACCCTCGTGCGACTGCGGGTACGCCGGAATATACCGTCTTGTCCATGTTGAACAAGTGGATGATTAGGCCCCAGGAAGGAGTCTGAATATGGAGAACCAAAAAGCACGACCTTACCCTTGTCCGTCATGTTGACTATGGCGAATAGGAGCTCTAGATCATCGGCGGTGGGTTTCTTCCGGCGATGCCGCCTCCTATTCGAAAAACTCGGCTTGGAGGGCTATTGAGTGAGCCTTCCGAATACAGAGGGTCTTGCTGTTTCCACACATTGGCAGTTAGTGAGCACTGCCTGAATGAGTCTCTCACAGTGACATTGCGGACTCACTTCTTACATAGTGCGTTTGTGAGTTAGGTACCCTTGGAGATCTTTCGTGGGTGGTTGGTGACAACCCCCAGGGCTAGATGGTTCAGCTTGGTGATCGCGTGATTGGGGTTTGGATGAACCCCCTTGCGTACCCCGGGAGGGGTGGTCAAGTGTTGAAGTTAGGCGGATTCGCCTTGACAGGCGAGTTGCCGCGTTCGGGCGAGTTCACATCTGTTGGCGGACTTCGTCTACTCACTCATGTGGGTGAACTTGGGATGTCTCGCCTACTGCTTTGCCTTTATCATGAAGGCTTGTTTGACAGTGACGTCTTTCTGTCGAGCGGACTTAACGTGCCTCGCTTGATGTCGGCGGTTCGTCTGTCTGAGCGGACCAACCTAAGTTGGGCGGCCTGTTCACGTTAGGGATGTGACATGAGAAGCGAAATCCTCTTGTTTTGACTGGCACGCCTGGAGCGTTGGATTCGACATAATGGGAGATGTTTTGGTCAGGGCGGATCCCTCCTGAACACGGGAGTTCACCTGGTTTGGTGACCTCTTCAGCCTTGGAAGGGTTGAGTCTCCGTCTCGCCTTCTGCCGGGCGAGGAGCTGTCGTTGTCGTTGTCACTGCTGGGCTCTTCTTGTGAGAGGAGCGTCCATACGAATCATGTCGGCTTGGTTCGTGCCCGAGCGAACCTCAGTTTCCTCTTGGACAGTGGTTTGCGAGGGTCATTTGGTGACCCATTTGGCGACATTTCGCCTAGTGCTCCCGGCCTTTGGTTTGGCCATGATCGATTTTGGGGAAGTTTGATTCCCTACCATGACTCGGATGGGGTCCTCAAGCGCGGGGGCTTTGACCGTTTGAGGTCGGCCTCTACGCACGACTTGGTGGCATTTGCGGGACACATCACTACCAGAGGAGGAGGAGGACAAGTACTCTTCGTACTTGGCCTGGTCGAACTTGATTTCTAGGGACTCCACTGTCGTCCTGGCAGGAACCTCGTCGAATTGAGCTACCACCATTTTTGTTGAGAAAACAGCTTCTCCCACTGAGGTCACCATCTTCTGTAGGTGTAAATTTTGATTTCCTAAAATAAGGATTTCGTTTGTATTGATAAGAATAGCTTATTACAAACAAATGAATCAAAATTACAACAGAAGTGGAGGGAAGGCCCTCCTTGTTTAACGTGGGGACTTTGGTAGCTATAGGACGCCTCGCTTGGTTCTCACGCCGAGTCTGCTTCCCTTGGATGATTCGACCAAGGTTGCTGGTGAGCTTCAATACGCGGTAGAAGCTCGTGCTAGTTGAGTTCGAGTTTTTGAGTTCGATGGCGATTAGGGCCCGAAGCTAGGAGAAGATGCTATAGTGCAAAGGTCATGCAAAGAGCTTGTCGTAAACTCCGTTGAGAGTTGAGAGCTATGGTTCAGCTAAATGATTGAATTGATCAATTAACTATGAGCCAACCGAACTGCTGAACCTCTTTTCCGTGGCCGGAAGAAGTTGTTAAATAGAGGAGAGATGGCGTGGCCACCCCTTGAATCATGGGATATGACATGTACTGTTGGAAGATACCATGCTCCTCACTTGTACCGTGGGCGGCCATTTGAGGGGCTCGGAGCACTGTACTTTCATCCTTCACGTTGCAGGAAATAGGAAGGTCTACTCCTGTACGTGATACTGCGGCTGCCTAATACTCGAGTGAGTCTGGCAAGTTCGTCAATCGCTTGGTGGTTTGTTTGGTGACTTGCTTGATCGTTCAGGCAAACTTAGGCTGTTTAACTCGTGCAGGCGAGTTAAGTATACAGGTGGTACCCGACGACTGGAAAGATTTGATTAGCCACTAGTACCGTGAGCGGCTATTTGATGGGTTTGGGGCACTGTACTCCTCTCCTTCACGTCATGTAAGATGGAAAAGCCCATCACTATACGTGGAACCGCGATGGCTACGTACTCTGGCGAACTTGTCTATCGTAGGCGAATTCAGTCTTTGACTCATGCGGGCGAGTCGAGTAAGCAAGCGAATTGCCATCATAGGTATGCAGGCAGATTTGGTGCCTATGTGGTGCTGGCGAGTCGAGCATACAGGTGAGCCTAATCTTCGCATGGTGCGGGCGACTTGAATATGCAGACGGACTTCATATTCGTCTGCAAAGGTAATTTTTACCTCCTATAGGTATGGTCATTTTGAATAGCGTGAACCGTCCACATAGGGTAATGTACTCCAAATAAATATAGGAGATGAGGAAAGTCTCAAATCCATATTTATCAGCGACAACTTACCTTCCCAAGAGAAGCAAGACCTCATATCCCTCATACAGGAATATATCGATGTCTTCGCATGGAATTATAAGGACATGCCCGTCCTTGACCCTCAGATCGCCATGCATCGCCTCAACATCGGCTCAGATGCCAAACCCATCAAATAGCAGCAAAGATGGTTTCATCCACAAATCATGGAGGTAATCGAATCCAAAGTAAAGAAGCTGATCGAATCAGGCTTCATAAGAGAGGATCAATATCTTGATTGGGTGGCTAACATTGTTTCGGTCCTGAAGAAGAATGGAAAAATTGGTATCTGCATCGACTTTAGAGGCCTCAATGCTGCATGTCCCAAGGATGAATTCCCTTTGCCCATTACGGATGTCATCGTTGATAACACCTGTGGTTTCGAGAGGATGTCCTTCGTGGACGAATTCTTAGGGTATAATCAGATCAAGATGCACCCTGAGGACGAGAAACACACTTCATTCAGAACTTCAATGGGGGTGTACTGTTACACAGTCATGCCCTTTGGCCTCAAGAATGCCGGTGCAACCTATCAACAAGCCATGAGCACCATCTTCTGAGATCATCTACGAAAGACAGTTGAATGCTACGTGGATGACCTGGTCGTGAAGAGTCACAACAAAGATGATCACCTTCAAGACCTGAGAGTCATGTTTGACCTCATGCACTCCCATCAACTAAAGATGAATCCTACAAAGTCATTCTTAGGCATGACAAGTGGTAAGTTCCTTGGATTCATCGTCACGATAAAAGGGATTCACATTGATCCCGACAAAGTGCAAGCTATCCAAGAACTCCAATCACCCAAAAATCTAAGGGAATTAAGAGGACTACAAGGACGTTTGGCCTACATCCGAAGATTCATCGCAAATCTTTCGGGCAAGTGCCAACCTTTCTCCAAGCTTATGAAGAAGGGCGTCTCTTTCGTATGGGACGAGCCTTACCAACAAGCTTTCGAGGAGATCAAAAATTATCTCTCGAATCCACCAGTCCTAGTGGCCCGATCTCAAGTAAACCCTTCCTGATCTATGTGCAGGCAATGGAGCATTCTCTCGGCACCCTCTTAACACAAAACAATGATGCCGACCAGGAGCAAGGCATCTACTACATGAGTAGGACCCCGCAAGGAGCCGAACAACGATACCCCATGGTCAAAAAGGAATGTCTGGCCCTAGTGTTCGTAATTCACAAAATGCGGCACTACTTGGTTGATCAAATCATTCATGTCATCTCCCAGATGAACCCCATCCGAGTCTTCATGATGTAGCATGGGTCCTTAAACTGGTGCCTTGCAAGGTGGGCACTCTTGCTATCTCAATATGACATCTACTTCATGTCGCAGAAGTCTGTCAAAGGATAGGAAATATGCGATCTTATGGTTAGCCACCCGCACGAGTCAAAGACTAACCTTTTTAAGGACATATCGGACGAAACCCACGAGGTCAATGCAACCTCGCAGGAGGAAGCCTGGCGACTATACTTCGATGGCGCATCTTACATGGGCACAAGTGGGTCTATTGTCGTAGGTGTAGGGGTAGTCTCGGTTTCTCCACAAAACCATGTTACCCCGAGCTTTCTCACTAACTGAGATATGTACCAACAACGTGGATAAGTATAATGTAAAGCTCATTGGACTTGGGGGTGACGCACCTAGAAGCCTATAGTAACTCTCAGCTCATCGTCAGACAGATGACAGGGGAATATGAAGTCAGAAATGATGACTTAATCTCATGTCACCAAGCGACCATTAAATTAGCCGAATCATTCGACAGCTTCCGCATCGAGCATGTGCTCCATTCTAAGAACATGCACGCAGATGCATTAGCATCATTGGCAGCAAACCTAGCCCAACCATTAGGGACAAGCCAACAAGTCACCATCGCAAGCTGACAACTCTACCAACCAGAGTATGCTCTAGAGGTGAACGTGACTCACCAAATTTTAGGCCAATCTGAATTAAGAGATTAGCACTTTCTAATCATCGACTACGTCTTGTATGGTAACCTACCTAAAGATGTTAAGGAGCGAGACTCTGTTCGCACACGCTCCCAGAGATTCTACTACGATGCAACCACAAAGGTATTGTATCATAGATCGTACGACAGCATGCTGCTTTGATGTCTCTCTACGATAGAAGCACAAGAAGCCTTGCTGGAAGCCCATGATGGTACCTGCAGAGCTCACCAACCCGGACCCAAGCTCTAGGACTGCTTGTGAAGAATCGGCTACTATTAGCCCAAAATGGTCAATGATGCTGTCGCTTACGCTAAGAGTTACCACACGTGTCAAATCCATGCTAATTACATGCACAAACTACCTGAAGACTTACATCCGACAGCAACTTTGTGGTCATTTGAAACGTGGGGGATGGATGTCGTCGGACCGATATCTCCTCCATCAACCAAAGATCATCGCTTCATCCTTACGATAACCTACTACTTCTCTAATTGGGCCGAAGCTATCCCCTTAAGAAAGTCAAAACCAGCGATGTGATCAATTTCATCAAGCATTACATCATCTACTGATATTGCATCCCGATGCGAATTATTAATGACAACGGATCACAATTCATGAGTCATGCCTTCACTAGGTTCTGTGAAAGATTCAAAATATAGAACTTGGCATCCATGGCTTATAATCCCTCAGCAAACAGATTAGCTAAGACTTTCAACAAGACGATCATCAAGATCTTGACCAAGCTGACCTCCAATAGCAAGCGCGATTGGGATGAAAAGCTATGTGAAAGTTTATAGGCGTATCGAACCATAGTTCGTACACCGATTGACGCCATGCCTTACTCATTGGTATACAGTTATGAAGCTATGCTACCACTCAAAATTTAGATTTCGTCCCTACGCGTCACACTTGTAACTGGGATGATGACTGAAGAAAGTCATCAATAGCATCTCGCCGAACTTGAGGCGTTAAATGAAAAGCGACTTGAAGCTCAGAAGCATATTGAGTTCTATCAAGCCCGAATCTCCAAGGCCTTCGACAAGAAAGTTAAACACAGATCTTTCAAGGAGGGAGAGCTGGTCCTCGCAATTCGGTGTCCCATGATCCTCAACTCCAAGAAGAAAGGCAAATTCTAACCCAAATGGAAAGATTCATTTGTAATAGAAACAGTCTATTCAAATGGAGCTTATTGCCTCGTTAAACCAAACGGTGACAAGATTATGATGCCTATCAATGGCAAATTCTTTATGAAATACTACTCTTAGTCTATTTCTATTATCCAACTGGTATACGAGGCTAAACTATTTCCTACCTTTGACGGGAAGTTCCTGTAGAATATTTTTTAGGATAACCCGATAACCTCCAATCGGTATATGAGGCTAAACTATTCCCTACTGTTGATAGGGAGTTCCTAGAGAATACTACATAACATATTTTTAAGGATAACCCGATAACCCCCTACTGTGGCTATTTAATCATGTTCAAAATGATTAAAATCCTCCAACCAGTGCACGAGGCTAAACTGCTCCTTCTATACTCTGACAAGTACACGAGTATAAACTGCTCCTTCTTTCCTCTAACCGATGCACGAGACTAAACTGCTCCTATACTCTGATAAGTATATGAGTATAAACTGCTCCTTCTTTCCTCCAACCAGTGCACGAGGCTAAACTGCTCCTTCTATACTCCGACATGTGCACGAGGCTAAACTGCTCCTACCTTCAACTGGTATACAAGTATAAACTATTCCCTACCTTTGACGGGAAGTTCCTAGAGAATATTCTTAAGGATAACCCGATAACCTCTAACCGGTATATGAGGCTAAACTATTCCCTACCATTGACAGGGAGTTCCTGGAGAATACTACATAACATATTCTTAAGGATAACTCGGTAACCCCCTGCTGTGGCTATTTAATCATGTCCAAAATGATTAAAATCCTCCCACTAGTGCACGATACTAAACTGCTCCTTACATCTCCCACTCAGTCAAACCTTCCTACAGTTAGGACTGTCACGCCCCGCTTCCTAAAATACCCAAAAATCGGAACGTGAACAAGCCTGCGACGTATTAGATTGAGAAGAAATATACACTATCATTTTTTTTTCTTTTCTTTTCTTCTCAATCCAATACGCTAAGCGTCTAGAAATAAATACAATGCGAAGTCATAGGTCCCCGATCACAATCAGCAAGAATATAATAGACAAACTCAGAATAAAAAAATATCATATCACAAATAGGATAACATCCGAGACATAATATTCGGGTCAACATACCCTTATACAAAACTAAACAAATGAATACTAAAGAGATACAAAAATACATCGATCAATGAAAAAAGAAAGAACTACAAAGTAAACTGGAACCATCAAAGAATAAGCTTCGACTCCTTCTTCTGCTCCATCTACAAGGCACTCCTATTGAGAATCTTCTGACTCTTGCTGAACCTATTCTTCCTCTAAGTCTGACATACACCAGAGAAAACAGGTGTACGTCAGCGTGTATGGCACACAGTAAGACCCGACCCCACAAAGAAAATAGAACGAACGGAAATCCAATGCGAAAAACGATACGATAACAGAAACAACAAAAGAACGTACAATTGAAATCCACAAATCAACATGAAAACACTACTAAATCATGATAACATAAAGCATCCAGAATCGATCAGGTAACGAGATCATGTAGCTAGCGATCAGTCTAATCATCCAAGTAACAGGATCATACAATAGATGGAATTAATACTTAAAAATCTATAACATGAGACGTAGTACGTCGAGCGAAATAATCCAAACAAGGAAACCATTATGTATATACCATATGTCTCAAATTGTAGATAATTAAATATTAACACCGATCTATGTATGAAAAGGAACACAACTGGACTACATCTCACAAGAACTCATACTTAGCCAAGAAACGAGGTCATGCAACTAGCCATCTTATAACAGGTCACTGGTTCACATCTCACACAGAGTCAAAGTTCATATTCTCGGATAACCGGTTGTTCACAAAATCATCTACGCACAATGTTTCACTGCCCCCCTCAGACCCACCCCAGTGCGAAATGATTCACTGGTGCGAGCCTGGAAATAACCAATAATCACAATATCATCGCTCCTCAGACCCACCCCAGTGCGAAACGATTCACTGGTGCGAGCCTGGAAATAAACAATAA
>BQKN01055519.1:93533-121677 GCA_022839385.1 Asparagus kiusianus | reverse complement strand
CCCAGTGCGAAACGATTCACTGGTGCGAGCCTGGAAATAAACAATAAACACATTTGATCACTGCTCCTCAGACCCACTCTAGAGTGAAACGATCCACTGGTGCGAGCCTGGAAATAACAATAAACATATCCGATCACTGCTCCTCAGACCCACCCCAGTGCAAAACGATTCACTGGTACGAGCCTGGAAATAAACAACAACATATCCGATAACATGAACCCAGACCTTCCCATCCCAACTCTTCTTGTTTTCTAAGTCAACAATACACAGGTATCATGGTCTTGTACACGACACGCTACGCAACTAAGGACATGAACTACTAACGGTTCTTAACAAAACAAGAAATAATAAATAAATACAACTAATCTTATGCAAATCATATGATGAACATGACTATATAAGCTAGCGATGAAATCATGTGTGCATATATGACATGAGTGAGTATAAATAACAGTATCAACGTGTCGTGTCAATGTACATGAAACGTCTTGTTCTTCAACTATCAATCACACGGCCATAATACAAAAATAATCTTTTTCCAAAATAACTTATTTAAAAACATTTCTCATTATAAAATAATTTCGTTCCACAACATAAATTATAAAAAATTATAAATAATCTAAAATAATTTTATTACCCAAATAAATTCTTTAATTTATTATATTTATCCTGAAAATACTATTCACCATATAACTACTATTCATTCAATATTATTCATCAAACCCACGCAGATAATTATACTACAAACTAATCTACGCATATAATATATAATTATTGAAATGACAGTGAGAAGCGAGATCTTGCCTCGGGGCGTCGAATAAGTCGACGTCGACGGCACAGATCGGATCTGGGGAGGGGCTGAACGACACGGGTGGCGAGTGCGTCGCCGGCATCGGATCTGGAGGAGATCCGAAGAGAGGGGCAGCGGTCGACGGGGTTGACTGCTAGAGGCGCGCGGCTGGCTGCTATGGCGGTCAGACAGCGACGAGGAGGGGCGGTCGAGTGGCGGTTGCTGTCGAGTGGGGTGGTGAGGAGACGGCGAGGCGGTGCTGGAAGCAGTGGACTGAGGAGGCGGAGGCGTTGATGGAGCGGCGGATGCGGCGGCGCTAGTTGAGCACGGGCTGGTGGTGCGGGTGGCTCTGGTGGAGGCGTGAACATGGGGTAGGCTGGGGCGATGATGGGTGGTCGGAGCGGGGTGAGGACGAGCGACGGCTCTAGGAAGCGGCTGAGGTGGGGTTGCGGTCGGAGAAAATGTCGTGGCAGCGAGGCAAGGGGTTCGACGGAGGTGACGAGCTGACGGTGGTGATGGACGGAGGCGGGTGCGGAGATCTGAGAGAGAGATGAGAGAGGAGGAGAGAGAAAATAAGAGGCGGATGGGTCTTTGGCTTGGTTATGGGTATTTATTTACATATATATATATAATATTAGGGTTAGGGTTAGGGTTAAAAACAAAAATAATTAAAATAAATAATTACGGTATTTAAAAAATTAAACTAATTACGAAATAATTATCTACAATTAAAAACGTACATGTTGTGCTAACACAACAGTTGATACGAAATAGTCAAAATATACCTATATTGTATAATTAAACAGAAATAATTAATAAATAAAATATATTTACTTAAATTTAAAATCAAATAATAATGGAATAATTACCTATGCGATAAAACGTACCAGTTATACTAATGCGACAGATAATATGTAACAGTAGAAATAATATAACAAATTATACAAGTAATACGTAATTAATAATACAATGTATTATACAAAAATATACGCAATAATAATAATAATACCACGTATTATTCAAAATGATACGTAATAGTATCAGTAACATAACGGATAAATTCTAGAAATTTTTACTGCACTAAGTAAATTTATAAATATTTAAATCATTTAAATAAATATAAAACTTAGACTTTAAATCTTAGAAAATTTGTAGAAATTCAAGAAAAATATAAATACTCTTTTAAAAATCATAAGTAAATATTTTAAAATACTAGAAAATTATTTTAACTAGTATCAAAATTTACGATCATTACAAGGACCAAAGCTAAAATTCCCTCTTGATTCCTTCCAAGAATGAGAGGTCCACTTTCAAGATGGACGACTAAAACTTTGAACTGTTAGGATCGTCCCAAATTCTCACTTGATCAAACTTCCTACAGTTAAGACCAAAGCCAAACTATCAAGTTAATTGTCACCTCTGATAGTTATTTCCTCATTAGTCTTATTCAATTGGACGATGGATCTTGTAAAACTATCAAGTTAACTATTACCTCTGATAGTCTCCTCTAAATTTCCCCCGTCGATCCTCTTCAATAAGACGATGAGACAAACTCCCACTGTCATGTTAACAACCACCTCTGACAAAATCAACTTGTCAATCCTCTTCAATAAGATGGTAGGTCCTCAAAGTTGCTCTGATCGTGACATCCTGTTATGTTAACAACCACCTCTGACATAATCCATCACCAATCCTCTCTAATAGGATGGTGGGTCCAAAGAACTATCATGTTAACGATTACCTCCGATAGTCAACTTCGTCATTCCCGCAAATAACATCGTCTAATCAATCGTCACGCTCATACATCCCTAAATGGTCTGATCCATTCTGAGCATTCTAATATTCTTAGAACTATTGATGGGTAGTAGCCTACCATGTGATGGCTTCTACATCAATCAATCGTCACACTCATACGTCCCTGAACGATTTGATTATCCCAACATCGTCATTCCCGCAAATGATGTTGTTCATCGATAAACAGACTACAATGCGATGTGCCTTATCGATTCCCGGATGGTGACCTATCAAGCAATGAGTCGTTATTCGGACCCCTTGTAGGCGTCAAAAATTTCTTATAGGTTCCCACACGCAGCTTAAGACAAAGAGAACATGATGAACGATATCATCCGAATCAAAGAAGTTTATCTAATGACGATGAAATGCATGAAGCGAATCGGTAAAAGCGCACAAGTCAACAAATTGACGAAACACGCGTAAAAGGGAAAGCAAGTGAACTGAAGGAAATGCAAACAGCCAAAAGAGTCAAAGAGACATAACAACTGACCAGAAGACTCGCACCCATGTGAGTCACCAAATGGTGACTCGCACAGCTCCGAGTCACCAAATGGTGACTCGCATACCTCCGAGTCACCATGACTATATGGGCCTCCCAAACCTGCTAAACACGGATTTTGATGTTTTTAAGGATTCTTTCATTCTAGGACCTCCCCAACTATTTTGAAGTTATCCCTATGTGCGGTTGAGCGGTTATTTACTACAGATGATATTAAAATACTTAATCTTATCAGAAAACGCAGCGACAAAAGCCTATAAATAGAAGCACAAGGTCTTCATTGGAGAGGATCTAAAATCTGAGGGTGAGGTGCTCTCCAATTGAACAGTAGACCATGAATTTCATAGGAGAATTGGTAGATCTTGGCGAACTTTTTCATAAAGAACAAGCCTTTGGAAGATTTAAGATTCTCTCCCCCTCCTTCCTCCGGATCAAACTTTGTTTTGATCTTGAGAAGAGCCACAATCTCGCTTGGTCGTGATTGTCACTGCTGTGATTGTTTTCTTTGTGAAGCAAGAGCATAATTACACTTGTCAACCAGATCTGATCCGTGGCGGTCCACGGACTAACGTGTCCCCGGCACAGGCAAAGATCGCACACAAAGCAACAGGAGATAAACTACTTCTACATTTTATTTCATAAAGTTGTAATCTTTACTTTTCTCATTATAAGAAAATCTTATAAAAAGATCAACTCGAACTTGTAATCGATAAACAGTGTAACAGGTTTGACAATAATGAAAACAATAACTTTTGATGAAAACAAACTAGCGACCACAGTAGGAGCCGACGGTCTTTCTGCAAAGGTTGTAGTGTCGCAACCAAGGATTTTCATCCCGGTTGACGAAGAGGTTGAATACGAGTTCGACCAACAAAAGTATGAAGAGTATATTTCTTCCTCCTCCAGATCATCTTCTCCTCAAAAGAGAAAGAAGATCTCTTCCACAAGGAAAGTTCGATGGTCTTCAGATTTGAAGACCCAAGATAATGACCTCTGCCCCATCACTACTGTAATTGCATATCACAATGCTCCTATGATACCTAAAGAAGTGGGATCTTCAGATCTGATTCCCTCCTTGGTCAAGAAGCTTACCGCTAAAGGCACGCCAACTCTATCCAAGAGGGCACATCAAAGAGAACTCCAACGCCATGCACGCCAACTCGTAAAGGCTTTGGAGCTGGTTGACGAGATCCGTTATGAGGCGGATCTGAGGTTCAGGAAGCGCCAAACACCACGACAGCAAGCGAGTACCTTTTCCTTCAAACCAGCAATGGACGAGTAGGTCCGTGTCAAAAGGACCCGTTCAACCCTTGAGGAACGCATGCAGAAACGCCGCGCATTGCTTGCGCATGCAAGAATCCTTATTTAGGAAGCTAAGAAACTATAGAAAGAAGAGGTGGCCCAAAAACTACCAAAACTACGCAAAGTATGGAGGAAAAAGGGGAAAAAGACACCCGAAATAGTCAAAAGAGAGAATTTGCCTTTTACTGACTCGGCCAAGGCCAAGTCACCTCTTACTGACTCGGCCAAGGCCGAGTCACCACCTACTAACTCGGCCAAGGCCGAGTCACCATTTACTGACTCGGCCAAGGCCGAGTCACCACCTACTGACTCGACCAAGGCCGAGTCACTATTTACTAACTCGGCCATGGCCGAGTCACCAAATGGTGGCTCGCGCCACCTCCAAGCCACCGAGCCCTGTTTTGCTCCTATTCACCTCCTGCAGTCCCTTTTGGACCTCTAATGCCCCCTGTTCCCATCACAACAAGTTCCACACCTCCCTTGAAGCTTAATGATGGTGTGGACTTATCCAGATTCAAAATGAAGATTACAGATCGTCTCGGTCATCTGAACAAAGACCGAGGCAAAACTCCAATTAAAGAACGCTTGGGTCCGGCAAAGGAATCCCGAACTACTCGTCAGACTAGGGCTCGTACGCATCTTCCTAATAAGTCAAAGGTACCTGTAACCGCTCGCCTTAGATTGCAAGTTGAAGTCCAAGACCCCGCTAGAGCCTCGTGCTCACAAAGGCGTGGTTTTGAACGAGTGACTCTTAGGAACATGAATGAAGCGTTATATCCTCAAAAAGAAGCATATTCGTCAGAAGATGACTACGTTAAACTGGGATAATCATACCCACACACGATAGGTTGCTTCGATAATCACATTGATAAGTTGTAATATCAGGATGAGGATACACACAAATCTCGAAAGAGAAATACATGGGAAACAGATTCCCACTGTCCATGTACCAAGCTCATCAAGGCAGTATTATCAGAATGTAACTGTCCCAAAACCACTGCACAAAGGGTCTCAGTATTTGAAAGACTTTCTACCCAAACGTCAAGTCCCAAGTCAAGGTGTTTTCGTAAAAGAAGGCCGATTGTTCAAGATGATGAACTTCCAGAAGTATCCGCCAACATGACTGGTAAAGAGAAGGCAACATGACGCTTCAGTCCTGAATCATTTGCAGAAGTATCACAGTGCATGACTTGACTACAGTCTGGAACTATCAGACCTAGACCCAGGAGGTCACAGTCCTTAGAAGATGAGACTTCAAATGCTTGCTCTGTGTTAGCTTCCGATGATACGGCATCTAGCGCGGGACAATCCTATGAGTCATTTATGATCAGCACAGAACAAATGACTAAAATTCTAGAGGACGCTCTAGCCAAGCAAAAAGAGAACTTCAAATTTAAAATGGAGATGGCTATGCAGGAGATGAGAGATATGCACAGCTAACAAATTGCGACGCTGACGAATCAGCAAGGAGAGTCTAGCCGATGTAATAATCCTAACCAAGTTAATAGTGATTGAGAAGTAGATGAGAATATCCACATCGAGGCCCCTTTTGTTGACAACAACACTGGGGGTGGTCCTTTGGGTAATAACAATGCAAAAGAGGACTATGTCATTTCTCCCCAGGATCATTCAAAGAAAGATGCGAGTGAAGGACTCAAGATGAAAGACCTCGAAAGCAAGATTAATACTTTAATGTCTGCTCAAGAGGTAAAGAAGACTGGTATTCCACATCCTTATCCGAGGGAATGGGAATCAATTCCATACCCGACAAAGTTCAACCTGATTTACTTCATGCCATTCGACGGAAGAGGTTCACCCATCCAACACTTAATTTATTTCAAGTCTTACCTTGGGGTCATTTCAGGCAATGAACCTCTGATGGTACGATCATTTGTGGGAACTCTTTGTGCAGCCGCCTTTGATTGGTACCGCTGACTCAAGCCAGGAAGTATCAATAGCTGGGATGATATGGAGACTATGTTTCTCACCAACTTCTTCGATGATGACACTGAAGTGTCGATTGGAACACTCTTTGAGGAGAAATAGAAAGATGGAGAACTAGTTGAGAACTTCGTTAAGCGTTTCTGAAATAAGATGATGAACTGTTGAGATTCGGTTACGGAAGAATTTATTCTCCAAATGTGCCACAACAACCTTTCCTTGGACGTATTAGAAGTTATGGGTATGACACCATCCAAAACATTGAAAGAGTTGAAGGTACGAGGGGAGCAAGCTGAACGCATCCATAAGAGGAAGAAAACTGAGAGGGGTCAGCCGGCCAATAATGCCCCAAAATAGAACTTCACCCCTCATGGTAAAGGTAAGTCGCAGGCAAATGTAGCGGATGCAAATCAGACATTCTAATTACAACCCCAACAGCAGCCGTAACAACAAACGCCATGCCAGCAAACACCCCAATGGCAACAACGGCCTCCAAGGCAACAGAAGACTACTGAGCCAATATTCCCAAAAGAATATTCTTTCAAGGAAGATGAGGTTCTTGGTATTTTTAAATACTTGTTGGAGAACGATAAAATTAAGCTACCCCCAATCACTAATCATGAGGGAGCTAACAAAACTACGGACCCGCGATACTGTGCGTTCCACAGAACAGTCCACCATCCCACAAAGACGTGCTACGCTCTCAAAGATAAAATTTAAGCCCTAATCGATGTGGATATTATCACTCCAAAGCAGCCTAAGGAAAAGAAAGTGGGTGCAAATACGGTTTCTATCAGCTTTGGATCGGTCCCTATGTCATGGTTCCAACCAGAGCATGTACCAAAAGTGAAGGTGAAAACTATTAACGATGATTTTCATAGACAATGGCAGAAGGGACTTGTGCAGCACACAACTTCTAATGGCAAAATTCTTTGGGTCCATCCAGATTTGCTTAATGATGAGCAATGGTCAGGTTCCTCATCTAAGAAGAAGTCAAAAAACAAGGGTAAATCCTGTTGTCCCGCCATGACAATTCCTGAAAAAGATGATGAAAGTACCTTACTTTATCACTTTCTGAGGACGAACAAGAAGTGTTCGCTACTAGGGGTGGAAACGAGTACCACTACAAGTATCTTGAAGCATCTGACCCAAAAACTAAGACATTGGCTGAGCTGGGGTGGCTACAACTCCCCCTGCACCCGCAGCAAAATCTCAGCAACAACCAGCTAGTAAACAAAAAGGAAAAGAACCCAAACACCAGGAGGTCCAGAACCCGAAGCAGTCTCGATTCACCCCGATTGGGAGAGATAAACAGTGGAATTTAAGCACGCCATACCACTTTGACGTTATGACTCAGCTAGATAACATGCCAGCAAGAATAACTTTGTACGAATTGCTGCGTCTCTCTAAAGACACGAGGGAAGTCTTGCAAGAAGCCATGGCCGATGCCGACGTGTTTCTCACTCACATCAAACCAGCTCCTAAAGATCCGGAACTCTCAATTCAACATTATGATCTGACGGCTAAGCAATTCCCTTGCATAACGTTCACCAAAGATGATATGCAAATTAGAAACTCAAAGCATGATAGGCTCTTATACTTCACCGGGTACATCAGCTCCAGCGTCGTTAACCGGATCCAAGTCGATCTGGGTTCCACTGTTAGCATCATGTCGTTCCGATTGATGTACAATCTTAGGATCCCCGTAAGCAGATTATCCTTGACAGGCACCATCATCTACAGATTCAATACTAGTGGGTCTAGTCCATTGGGTAAAATCCGGGTAAAATGCTAACTTGGGGATTTAAAGTCCGAAGTCACGTGCTATGTGATTTACGCGAAAACCTCCTATAATCTACTATTGGGATGACCCTGGATCCATGGTAATCTTATTGTCCCCTCAACTCTCCATCAATGTCTAAAATATATAGACGCTAATAATGAGATAAGGACGGTGGTCGCGGATAAACAACCGTTTAAGGGGTTGGAAAATTACTTTACTGACTCCCTTCTGTACGGTGTTGAATCCGATACTGAATCATCAGCTCAAGGCACGGGCAGCGGAGAGGAAGCAAATACCGAAGCTAGGCTTAATTACAATGGCGGTTTTGTACTAAATGACATTGTACTCTTTGTAATCAGCCCTGATGATGGTGAATCGTCAGACAGTAGTTGTAATTGGCAAGTTGCCAAAGAAGTAATAAACGATGATTTAGAGTACTCACCGTGTCTGGACGACATAATGCAGGGATTATATGAGAACCCTAACATACACCTGCCGCTTTGATCCTCCTGCTTAACATCAAAGCATGTCTAAGGCTCATTTGGAACAACTCTTGTCATTCCTACCAACGTAGGGGGTAGAAAACAGTTAGTTTTTAGCAAAGGGGAGACGTTCCCACCGTCAAATACTTTTTTAAAAGGAAATAATGATGAAGAGAAACCCGGACCCTATTTCTCCAAGTATAGTCAGCAATCGCGTGATTTAATGAAGAAGTGGGGATATAATTTCGCGCTTGAAGAAGGCCTCTGTTTTGGTCGAGACCTACGAGTTCCGCCTAGTCCGGCCTATGTACCAAGAGGAAAACCCGATAATTATTATGGCTATAAAAGGGGCCTGGGCTACGCCTCTTTATCTGATGAAGAAAGTTGCGGGCAAGTCCTCGATCAATTAGCAAACGAGGATGGATACTCATCTGATTCTTCCAATTGGGATTCTGATGTTAGTATTAGGGAAATATTCAAAAGCTTGATGTCGAATATGGCCACAGTCAATCCTACCACCATAGAGGGAGATGATCAATTGCCAACTTGGGAAGACCCGTGGATACATCACCTGAATATTTAGTATGGGGATCGTTTCGAGCAAAGGAAACCACCCACCGAAGACAAAGTAGTCCAGGTAAATATGGGAAATGAAGAGAATCCGAAACCTATACTCGTTAGTGATAATCTTCCACTAGACGAGAAGGAAGAATTGATCACCCTCATTACGGAGTACATAGACGTCTTCGCTTGGAATTATGAGGATATGCCAGGACTTGTTCCAAGAGTAGCAATGCACCGCCTCAACATCAAATCAGATGCCAAACCCGTCAAACAGGCACAGAGATGGTTTCGTCCACAGATTATGGAGGCAATTGAGGCAGAAGTTAAGAAATTGATTGACTCTGGTTTTATCAGAGAGGAGCAACATCCTGATTGGTTGGCAAATATCGTACCGGTCCTTAAGAAGAACGGGAAAATCAGGATCTGTATCGACTTCAGAGACTTGAATACCGCTTGCCCAAAGGACGATTTTCCTCTTCCAATCACGGATGTTGTTTTTGATAACACGTGCGGATTTGAGAGAATGTCCTTTATGGACGGATTTTCAAGTTACAATCAAATAAAGATGTACCCGGATGACGAAAAACACACCGCATTCAGAACTCCTCTCGAGGTCTTCTGCTACAAGGTTATGCCTTTCAGATTGAAAAACGTAGGTGCAACCTATCAAAGAGCAATGTTAAAGATTTTCCAAGAACACCTCCGGAAAAACGTCGAATGCTATGTTGACGACCTAGTCGTGAAGAGTCATAATAAAAACGACCATATCAGAGATTTGAGGACGATGTTCGATCTCATGCGGACTCACTAGTTAAAGATGAACCCAACTAGGTCTTTCCATGGAATGTCCAGTGGTAAGTTTCTGGGATTCGTCGTCACCACGAAGGCTATCCGCATTGACCCCAACAAAGTGAAAACAATAAATGAATTGCAACCCATGAGGAACCTTAAAGAACTCAGAGGATTGCAGGGGCGGCTTGCCTATATTCATCGTTTCATCTCGAATCTATCCAGGAAATGCCAACCGTTTTCCAAACTCACCAAGAAGGGTGTGTCGTTCATTTGGGACGACGCTTGTCAAAAGGCATTCGAAGATATCAAAGCATATCTGGCAAATCCTCCTGTTCTCGTGGCACCGAAATCAGGTAAACAGTTCTTGATTTATATTAAGGCGATGAACCACTCGTTAAGTGATTTGCTCACACAAGACGATGACAACGGTCACGAACAGGCCATCTATTACTTAAGCCGAACTTTGGTAGGTGCTGAGTCTCGATATCCAATAATCGAGAAGGAATGCCTCGCTTGGGTGTTGGCCATCCAAAAGATGTGGCACTATCTCGCTGGACAGACAATCTATGTCATTTTAAACGTTAACCTAGTTCGGGTATTCATGACGCAACCGGCCTCTATGAATTATAGATTAGCAAAATAGGCCCTACTCCTATCCTAGTACGATTTGCACTTCAAACAACAGAAGTCAGTCAAAGAACAGGGAATTTGTGATCTCTTGGTAGCTAACCCTACAACTGATGCAGCCGAATTGTATGAAGATTTGCCAGACGAAACCCATGAGATCAATGTTACTTCTTGTCAACACATTTGGCAATTGTACTTCGATGGAGCTTCCCGAGCAACCAACACGGCTAGCGCTCCCGGTAATTCTAAGATCTCCGCAGGAGTCGAAGTCGTCCTAGTCTCCCCGGAGAAGCACGTGATACCCTGAGCCTACTCGTTGATAGGAAAATGCTCCAACAACGTAGCTGAATATAACGCGCTGCTTATTGGACTTAGCTTTGCCAAAGAGCTAGGGGTTGAATATCTTGAAGCTTTTGGTAATTCTTAATTGATAGTCAATCAAATTCGAGGAGAGTACAAAGTCAGGAATCAAGACTTCATACCGTACCACAAGGTGGCCATCGAGATGGCAGGTTCGTTTGAGGAATTCTTCATTGAATACATTCCACGTCTACAAAACGCGTATGCAGATGTATTGGTAGCATTAGCAGTATCTTTGGTGCAACCTCCTGACACAGAACAATGGGTTACCATCAAAACTCATCAACTTTTTGTGCCGGAATGCGCTTTGGAAATCAAAGAGGCGCACACGGCCAAGATTGAACTCGAACCTCGAGATTGGCGATTCCTTATTATCAACTACATCGTGCATGGAATTTTACCACAAGATGTAAAAGAAAGAGACTCGGTGCGGCGAAGGGCACCGAGATTCTATTACAGCTCAACAACTCGAACATTGTATCGACGCACATATGATGGATTACTGCTTCGATGCCTCCCAACAAAAGAAGCGGAAGAAGCTGTCAAAGAAGCTCATGACGGAACTTATGGTGCATAGCAACCCGGTCCCAAGCTCTGTAATCGTCTCAGAAGAATGAGGTATTATTGGCCAACCATGGTCAAGGATACGGTTGACTACGCCCGACGGTGTCATGCGTGCCAAATACACGCAAATTACATGCATCAACCCCCGAAACACCTACACCCATCAGCCACTTCATGGCCATTCGAGACATGGGGAATGGATATCGTCGGTCCTATCTTCCCCCCATCAGCAAAAGGTGATCATTTTATTTTAGCAATCACCGATTATTTTCCAAAGTGGGCTAAAGCAGTTCCACTAAAAGAAGTAAAAACTAGCAACGTTGTCAGATTCATCAAACATCATATCATCCATCGATATGGAGTTCTGAGACAAATCATACACGGTAATGGTTCTCAGTTTGTAAGCAACGCCTTCATCAAATTTTGCGAGAATTTCAGAATTGAAGATGTCTCATCGACGGCATATAATCCCATGGCAAATGGATTGGCTGAGGCATTCAACAAGACAATCATAAAGATTTTGTCAAGGCTTGTGAGAACCAACAAGCAAGACTGGGATGATAAACTTAGCGAAGCCCTTTGGGCCTATCGTACTATAATCCACACGCCTACTGGGGCGACTCCGTACTCACTAATATATGGATGCGAGGCAGTTCTTCCCTTGGAAATTCAAATTCCCTCCCTTCGTATTTCACAACAGGGATGACGACAAAGGAACAACATAAGAAATGTCTCAAAGAACTCGAGATGTTAGACGAGAGGAGCTTGGAAGCTTAGCAGCAGATTGAATTTTACCAAGCCAGAATTTCTTGTGCTTTTGACAAAAAGATTAAGAAGTTTCAAGGAAGGAGATTTGGTCCTGACCGTCCGGTGGCCAATGATACCTAACTCTAAGAAAAAAGGCAAGTTTCAACCTAAATGGGAAGGACCATTTGCGATAGAGACAGTCTACTCTAATGGTGCATATCGTCTAGTCACCCAAGACGGTGACAAGATCATGATGCCAATAAATGAGAAATTCCTAAAAAAGTACTATCCTTAGTACGCTCAGGATAACTCGCTAAAACAGGAAGTTCCTGGAGAATATTGTACAGGGTGTTCTTAAGGATAACCCGAGATCAGCTAGATTGGCTATAATATTCCCTCGTGAAACTCCCACTGTTGTTGTTGATTTACACTCTTCCACCACAAAATCCCCCACTGATCAAATTAATTGATGGTTAGTGACCAGATATAGTGCTCGGAATTTTCATCTCCTGATCATTGATAATTGTCAAACCCCTTCGTGTTAAGTCTTTGTCACTTAACACCAAGAACTCCCTTCGAGTGATTTGTATGAATCAACACTCCCTCCGTAATTTGTACTCCCACTCTCATTGTTCATTTGGCCAAACCTTCCTATAGTTAGGACCACAACCACAACCAAAATCCCCTCTCGATTCCTTCAATGAATATGAGGTCCACAAATTGAGTGACCAAACCTATAAAAGTTAGGTCATCTCAAACTCCTCATTTGGTCAAACTTCCTATAGTTAGGACCACAACCAAAGTCAAATTCCCCTCTCGATTCCTTTAATGAACACGAGGCCCACTTTTAAGTCGGATTCTTTCCTTTGGATAAACGAAAGACCTCCACCCTAGTTGAACAATCAAACCTAAAAAATTTAGGGTCGTCTTAGTACCTCCTTTTGGTCAAAACCATCAAACGGTTGTGGCCCAAGCCGGGATTTCTTTTTGATAAACGAAAAAACTCTCATCCCTTTCCCCTTCAGTCAATCCTATAAAAGTTAGGGCTGAAGTCGGAAACTCGTCTTCAAGTCAGGTAACCAATCCTGTAAAAGTTAGGGTTATCTGAATTTTTCGATTCTCGGAGTGGAGATCCCATTCTTAGTATCACCTCACAGATTCTTAAAATAAAAATCCCACTTTGAGTTTCTTTTGCAACCAGAGATAGAATATAAAATTCTTCTTTCCTGGTATCAGGTTCACTTCTGCCCCAAGAGAAGGTTCGGAGATAGAATATAAAATTCTTCCTCTCCAGTGTCGGGTTCGTCTTTGCCCCAAGGGAAGACACCACATTTTAACACTAATAATCCGTGCCTTATACGCACGGGGAATTTTATCCAGAATCCTAAGTAGGGATAAATCAGCGCCTAACACGTGTTGTCGGTAAGTCTTTTGGCGTAAAAAGGACAAAAGCCCACATATTCCACATTGTGGTAGGTTGTTATTAATAACACCGTAATCCGTGCCTTACACGCGTGGGGAATTTTATCCCGAATCATAAGTAGGGATAAGTCAGTGCCTAACACGTATTGCCGGTTTAGTCTTTCACCGATTAAAAAGATACTAGAATATAAGTCCGTGGAATTTTATCCCGAATCCTAAGTAGGGATAAGTCAGCGCCTAATACACGTTATCGGTTTAGTCTTTCACTGACTGAAAAAGACACCAGAATACAAGTCTGAGGAATTTTATCCTGAATCCTAAGTAGGGATAAATCAGTGCCTAACACGTGTTGCCGGTTAGTTTTTTCCCTTGAAAAGGATAAAAGCCTACATATTCCACATTGTGGCAGGTTGTTATTAATAACACCATAATCTGTATCTTACACGTGTGGAGAATTTTATCCCGAATCCTAAGTAGGGATAAGTCAGCGCCTAACACGCGTTACATGTTTAGTCTTTCACCGATTAAAAAAAGATACCAGAATCAAAGTCTGGGGAATTCTATCCCGAAGCCTAAGAAGGGATAAGTCAGCACCTAACACGTGTTGTCGGGTGGTCCGTTTCCGTTTAAAAATGACCAAGTCTACGTATTCAATATCGTATCGCTAAGTCTAAGGGAGTTTATTCTGTTAGCACAACGTTACATATAAAACGGACTTAGACAATTCATATGCTAGCCCGACCCAAACGGTAGTCGGTAAAGGCTCATCAAACCCGTTGATGCCTGAGGGTTTGCCAAAAATCCTAAAGACTACACCTAACGCGTGTTGCCGGGTGATCTGTTCCCGTTTAAAAAATGACCAAGTCTACGTATTCAATATCGTAGCGCTAAGTCTAAGGGAGTTTATTCCGTTAGCACAACATTACATATGAAACGGACTTAGACAATTCATATGTTAGCCCGACCCAAACGGTAGTTGGTAAAGGCTCATCAATCCCGTTGATGGCTAAGGGTTAGCAAAAAATCCTAAAGTCTACACCTAACACGTATTGCCGGGTAGTCCATTCCCGTTTAAAAAATAACCAAGTCTACGTATTCAATATCGTAGCGCTAAGTCTAAGGGAGTTCATTCTGTTAGCACAACGTTACATATGAAACGGACTTAGACAATTCGCATGCTAGCCCGACCCAACGATAGTCGGTAAAGGCTCATCAAACCCATAAAAAGCTGAGGATTTGCCAAGAATCATATATGTATTACTATTGATTATTCTAAGAAGAATGGAAAAGTCATAATAAGAATGAAAGTATACTGAACAAAAATATATTTTCATTAACAAAATCAAGCGTTCAGATACAACAAATCACGGTCACACTACATCAAGCTTATGACTAAGGATTTGTTGCTCTAATTTGGATAATTCTTCGACATAGGTCCGCTCAAGCTCACTTTGCAGTTCCGCCTTGAAAGACTCTTCAGAGATAAATAAAATTTTGGTAGCTTCCTCCTCCATTTTGGCTAACCTCTCTTCCGAGAGCATCACCTTGCTAGATATCACAAGCCTGCCATGCTCTTCCCCGGCCCTGGTCACCTCTAGAATAGCCCTTTGCTCTTCCGCCTCTACAAGCTTTCACTTAAGCTCTGCTATCTCTACTCGGTAGAAGCTATGGAAGAATCAAGCTCGTGTATATGGGCTAATCTCTCAGAGAGAACCTCCTTTACCTGGTCGACCCTTTTTCTTTATGCCTGGATCCAGAGCTCGACAGATGCTCGAGCCTCACGTCAGGATTGTAGACGGGTCTCTATCCAGGCAGCAACATAACATGGAGCACCAACGGATCAGAGCTCTTGCAGCTTTTCAAATTTGTGCTCTAACTGCTTCAGGTCATTGGTTAAAGCATCTGCGATTCTCGGCGAGCCGGCGTCCCTCACCGAGGCTATTTTGCGCTAGAGAAAAGGTTAGAACTGATGGAAAGGCAGCCCTTTCTGTAAAAGTTTGTCGATCAATGACCCTACAAAATTGAAAAAGTGGCTAACCTCCAAACAGAGGATGAGCTTTTTCGGATCATCATTTGATAATAATGCTTTAACCATGTCCTGGAGTTGGGACGACAATCGTAAAAGAAGGAGAAGAGATGAATATTCTGAAATATAAAATAATTCTAAGTCAAGACATTGCGCGAAATTTACCAACGCCTATAGATCTTTCTTCAGCTAAATGAACCACATCTGGTTCCGTTCGCCTGATTTCTTGAGTCGCAGGGAGCACGGTGGGTGTAGCAACCGTCGAAGTACCAACTTCTTCGGTTGGTCTCACAGTTTGTTCAGTTAAGTTCCCCCCAACAGTTCCAACATCCACGGTAGATGGTATCTCCGAAAGAGGGGGGAGTTGCATCTCGGGAGTCGATGATCCGGCCTCAACGACAATTCCTATCAACAGCAAGAAATCTAGACCTTCAGATTCATCAGACTCTCCAATAAGAGTAGTAGTATCAGTCTCAACGATTGGTCCTACAATTAGAACTTTCCTATGGTTAAATGGAAACTGACAAATGAATCTATAACACAGGAATAAAAATCATATCGGTAGGTGAGTCAACCTTGTTCATCGGTTCGACAGCCTAACGATGGGCTTGTTTAGACAACATGTCTTCAAAAAGCCTGTCGTCAGAATCCAAAGAGACGGGAATTGAATCAGGTGAAGGTACACCCATTTCTCCGAGGGCGGCATCATGGAGAGCTCCCTTATCGCCCAGATCCTCTGCTAGAACACCTACATAGAATCAAAGTGTTAAAGCAGAAAGAGGAAAAGTCGAGAACGCGCAATAAGAAGAAGTGAAATTTACCTTCAGCAGCTGTGCCGAGTTTCACAACCTCAGTCCTCAGGACCACTTCTTGCAATTTTTCTAAGAGGGTAAGAAGCATAGAAACGATTAGCGGAGACACAAATTTTGAATCGTTCAATTCCTGCCAAATGAAGGACCTATCACTGATGTTAAATATACCTGGATCTTTGACTCTTTTAGTGGTATCGGGTCCAGCGCTGGAGTCTACAACAGCCTCAACATTTGTACCTGCTCCAACACCTGCAGGTTCTTCGATCATAACTTCATCCATTGGTTGGGAGAAGTCAAACCTTTCGAAACCATCAAAGTAGGGAGAAAGAGGATCATATTCCTTTTCACCTTCTTCGTGACCTCCTAAGACACGAGAATGAATAAGTCTAGGAATTAATAAATAGAACAGTCAAAAGATCATAAAAAGTTGAAACGTCACCTTCTTCATCGATAGGTATGTCAGTGGTAGGTCTCGTTTCTGAAGTCAGGAGTCCAACACGTCGATTGGAAGCTAACTTTTTACGCTTAACAGACAGAACCTCCCCGGATCAATAACTCGTTCATGAGTAAATTTAGAGTGCAATTCTCACCCTGAACCGACTTGAGTTGAAGGCTGAGAGCTCGTCCGACGTATGGGACGAGGCCTTTCTTCTTCTCTCTCTTCTTCGGAAGCTACACCTAGGATTTCAACCCACATCTTGTTAGGATAAGTACATATAACTCGCACTCTTGGCTTCTTCGGAGCCGGCGAAGGCTTAGGTAAGCTAGAGCGGCGAGCATGAGCAGCTAACACTAACTCAAATAATTCTAAAGAGAGAGGATCCGACAGACCTGTTTCCAGCTCCTCGTGGTCACTGCCGGCTTCAGTCTCCTGCCCACCTACAATCTCAATTTCCAGGATCTTGTCACTAGAAGTAGAGGTAGCTTCTTTTTGCTTCCCCTGGTCAGAAACGCCTGCATGCTCTTTTCCTCTTCTTTTTTGGAATTTAGCCTCATACACCATCCAAGTGGCAATCCGAACTGCCTCTTCGGCTGCTAACTCCGTAATCGGTCGGACGGGCACAGATTCGTTCGCTACCAAAAGCCACCGACATTGCAGGAACGTCAGCTCTAATTTACGCTCAGCACCGGGAAGTTTGAACTTGGCACCAGTACAGCCGGTTATGCTCCAGAACCAGGCCCTAGCCCCATCTATTAAGCCACCACGAGTTTGAAGTTGTTGATTTGGATTCCTAATGTAAATCTGATCGTACCCGAGCTATTGGGCGAATCGACATGGTAGGTAGGGCTCTATATAACAACGGTTCTGTACCCAAAAGATCATGTAGCCTGGCCAAATATTGATCAACCAATCAAAACAACCAGCATCAAGACCAGTCTGATATGTTCCAAACCTCTCCATGTCAACTAATGAGTCACCGTGTTGACCCGAAATCCGCGAGAAGCAGGACGAGAGAGCCCAACACTTCTGATTCTGAAGCTGCCTTTTAATTTCTACGAATCCTCGGCCTTTCCATTTACAATTTTCTATTAATTAGAGAAAAGGAACTGATGGATCTGCAGAAATTGGGGCCGACATCATATCTGATCGATGTAGTACGAACCAGGCCATCAAATAGGTATAATGAAGCTCTACTTTTGTGAGAGGAATCTGGGCTGACGGCTGACTTCCCCCTTGAGTGAACACACTCACAATCTGACGAAGCCCTCGATAAATATCTGCGACCATCGCTGGAAGAAGAGATAAATTCTTTCGATGAGCAAGTAAGACCACAGGATAAAGGACTTCCAGGGGCAGAGCGTCTGTGGATTAGAACGGCACCATGCATTTTTTAACCAAAGAGCGAGGTAGCCGGCAAGCAATGTCATGCGCTGGATCAGCTTTACCGCTTACCATAAATATGTGTGGAACTTGGTTCCAGTAGGAAAGCCACCTTCAACGCCAGCTGTAGTAAAGGACTGAGTGTTGGACTTTTGAATTAGCTCATTCACTTCTGAAGGAGTCAACGGTGTCAGTCCACATATCGCCTCACCCAGACTGCTATCTAGATTCTTGAACAAATAACCCACAAACTTCTTCAGACTTATTTGTGGTCGCATCTTCTTGGATAGCGGATCGGCACCTGCCAAGGCTATGTGATAGTGGCGGTGAGATCCCAGAAAGTGTCATAGCGATTAGGCGTCCGCGACTTCAGCTGCCGTAGCTCCCAGTCAAAAGGAAAATATTCTTGATAGATCATACTACCCATTGGGAGGCCTGACACCTTATGCATCTCGTGCAACGTCAACCCTAACTCCCCATGTTTGGTCAAGAATGTGTTGGTGTCAGGATTGTATATCTCCAATAGTGCCAGGAAGTGGGGAACACTTATTGTCAGTCCATAAGTAGTGGCGCAGACCGCTTCATATAAACCACTCCCCTTCAACTCGACCTCTAACTGGTTTAGGATATAATAGCTTAAGCGGGTCCACCAAAGCTTATCAGACGAGTGTGTTAGACCCTAGAGTGGGGTGAATAGGGTCTTATGCTAATCTAATCCGATTTTATGCCAATTAAAACTAATAATAAGTTATCCTAGCAAGTATGAAATACAACAAGATATATGAGCTAGGATAAGCAATATGAACAATGAGATATATCCTATATGATAAAAATATATGCAAGAATATATAAACAAACTCAAGGGTGAACAATCTAAGCAAGATAGTGGATGATATAAATAATGAGACAATGGTGATATGAGCAATGAGCATAAATAGGAATAAACACAAAGCACACTCAAACACAATCAAATGATCACGGAGTTCGGACCTTCCGTCCTACGTCTTCGCTCCCCACTCCCGGGGAGAAATCCACTAACACAATCTGGTTTGGAAGTCGGAACTTCTACATATTCCATACTCGGTTTTCTAGCTAACCGAAAACTTTATAATCAATACTCTTGTAATCCCACTCTACACCCTCTCAAGTGTTGGACCTAGACGTGTCTCCCTCAAGTGCTCGGATACAACCTCTCCCTAGCTTCGTCAACCGACGCCACTCCTCTTGGGATGATCCCTGACTCACACCACACACTTCTCTCGGTGTACAAGTGTATTACAAAGTGTATCCTCACTATTAGGCTCAATACAATAAATGTTTGTTCTCTACTATAGATGAGAACACAATAAAAGCTCACACTCAATTGTTACAATCTCTCACAACCCCAAATATATTATGAATGCAAATACAATAAGCTCAAGTGGGTGTGTGTAACAATGAGTGAAATAAAATCTAACTGAAATAGCAAACTAGCAATAATAATAATATGAAAATCAATAATAATATTGCTAGAGAAAAGAGTTAGAAAACTTCTCTATGAACACAAAGGAGAGGATGAATAAGATTGAGAATGAATCCCTCAATTTGCAATGTAAGCTTCCTCCTTTGTAAACAAAAACCAAACTTAAAACAAACTGTGAAACCCTCTTAAACTTGTTTAAAACTTTCTCCTTAGTTAACGATAGAAGAGGGGTTGAGGGGTTTATATAGGAATAGAAACCAACAGCCAAAACCCCAAACAAAATAATAAAAATCCCAAAAAATCAGGAATACAATTCTGTACCAAAAATAGCCGTTGGGCAATCGACGGTCGACCGTGAAATTTTCGCGGTCGACCGCGAGGCACTTTAGAACCTCAAAAAACTTCTAGAGAGTTCGACGGTCGACCGTAGGAATTTTCAGCTTGACAGTCGACCGTGGCGGTCGACTGTGAAAGTTTCTGCTGCATCCTGAGGGGAAAACAAAGGCGCGGTTGACCGTGGCGGTCGACCGCAAGCTGACATATGAAATTTTAGGTTTTTGAAACAGTTTTTCTGACTTTAAACCCTGTTTAAAAATATCAAACAAATTCAGAAAAATGTAAAACTTTGGGAAATGATTGTAGACATGATAATAAACATGCTACAAAAACTGGTTTTTAAAAAGGACTTCCCAAATAAAAAATATCATCATTTTGCAAAATAGTCCAAAACATGAAAATGTGAACATATGAGTTTTGACATTTTAGCTTAACCATGTTTTGAAACAATACAAAATGATTTTATAAACTTAAAAAAAGATGTAAGCTATTGTTATAAAGTCTATAAACAATGAATACAGTATTTTCATAAATACAATAGAATATGAAACATATGAGTATGTATATGAATATATTTTTGTTTCATATCTATGAAATTAAACCAAACCAGCTTATCCACATAAAAACAAATATGTATGAATATAAATATTTATTTATATGCTTGTAAAAACAGAATTCAACCTCACCTCATACTATTGAGCTCACCCGTAGAGCCCGATCTCGCCTGTTTATTGAGCTCGTTCGTAGAGCTCAAGCATCACCTATTAGCTTGACTCACCCGTATGAATCAAGCTCGTCAAATCATTAAGCTCGCCAGTACGAGTTCAACCTCGCCTGAATGCTTCGCTCACCTACACGAACCAAGCACGCCTACAGGTAGTTCACCCGCACGAACTCCACTTGCTAATGAATGCTAGCTCACACATTAGAGGGGCCTACCAGCCGATCCCGCCTATTCGCCAAGCTCGCCTGAGCATTCAAATAGCTTGTGAGCTCGCCCATGGCTTTGCCAGCCTCGTTTGAGCAATGTAAGCGAGCTGCTTGCTTGTGGGAGTAGGCCTACCCACTTGCTACGTCTTGGGTGATGATGAGGCATTGCTATCATCACCCCTATAGTGGTCACATCTGATAGCTAGGGGAAGGCATAGTGCCTATTACCCATTGGTGGTCATATCCCATAAATTAAGGGATGACACATGTCATCCCTTGCCTATTTAAAGTCATCTTCATCCAACGTGAAGAAGGCTGGAGATTTTGATACTCAACGCTCTTCAAACAAAGGCCTTCATTTGGCTCACTTGCTTGGTAGAACATTCCTAGCTCCTTGCTGGGATTGTTGAAGCAGACTCAATCTGAAATCTCAGATTTGAGGCTCATCAGCTCTTTACAAACTCTTGTATCGTAGCTCTTTCCTGTTAGGAATCTTGACCCCAAGATTAGTTTATTTTGATGATAACCAATATTATATGTTGTGTGTATTATGTTCTAACATTTGTTTTACAGTATCAGAGCTATATCAACAATTATATTCAAATAGATACTCAAGACATAGATGAGTTCAAGGCAAAATGAAGCAAAGAAGAAGATATACTTTATTATCAAAATGTAATTTTATATTTTCTTTGCTTAGAAATTTGTACAAGCCTTGATCACTCACACACATGCACACACATAGTGTTATAACACACTAACACATGCTTAGTATGTTGGTTAACAATAGAAATTCCCTATGCTAGCCATTAGAGTTTATAGATATTGAGTGAGTCTTAAAACATTTCATTTATACCCTTTAGCAATTAGAATTTGGGAAAACTCAAAAGATCAAAGTTGTAGGTCTCTTCAAGAGCTTTCCAACAAATCTTAAATCATCTCATTCCAATATCGGATGAGAAAGTTACAGTTAAAATACTAAAAAGAAAATTCCAGAATTTGAGTTTACAGTATAGTCGACTACTATGCCTTGTAGTCGACTACTAAGCAATTTTCTGACTTCAGAGAGTCTGTTTAGACTCAGTGTAGTCGACTACTATGACTTGTAGTTGACTACAGATGCAGTTTTTCCAGATTTTAGGTTTTGAATAAGTGATTGTTTATAGCTATTTTGTGTACGTTTTTAGGGGTTGAAAACTTATCTTTTCAAGGGCTATAAATAGGTTATAAGTTTAGAAATTTGCACAACTAATTCATACACATAAGATCAAACATTTGTGCATATTCACTCTCTAGTTTTCCAGATTTTCATGCTAATTGTTTAGAAAAGGAGAGTTTCTGATATTGCCTTGGTTTCAATCATTCTTAGAGATTGTATAGGTAATATTCAGAGAGTTAAAAGAATCCTAAGCCACTGCTGCACTTCACTACATATTCAAGGCTTATAGGATTAATTGTGCTCTTGCTTCAAAAAGGATTTCTCTCGGGTTTGAGAGGGTTGATCTCTTGGTTTAGAGATTGGGTGGCAATTGGCATGGTCTTGTCAATTGGGTTTGCAATTTGCATGGTCTTGCAAATTGGTCAGGTTTGCTTTTGATTTTGTAAGGTTTCAAAATCATAGGTAGAACCAGTATACATGCTTGTATTTGTAATGTTCATTTTCTGAGATTGTCATTCTTTCTTTGCAATTTATAATCTACTTTGCAAACTCACCCTCTAGTGTTTAAGTGTAAAGCTTTCGCAGATTTTTATAAGAACGCACTCTATTCTTAAGGGTCACGATCCTACACTTGGTATACATAAGCAAAGTCAGACCCTACATTTCCAAGCTCACGGCATTTCAAGCTTGGGTATAGTCGAACTCAATCGCTTCGAAACCTCTACCGTGCACTGAAGCTCCAACCACAGCTTCGATCGAATCATCCAAGGAAAACAAACTCTATACGAGCACTGAAGGAGGTATCCTACCGCTACCAACAAACCCATGTTAAACAAGGAGGGATATTCCCTCCTCTGTCATAAAACATTGACCATTAGTTTGTAATAAGCCAGTCTTATAAATACAAATAGGCCCCCTCAAGCGGGAAGTCAATCTTTTATGCACCGACAGGCGGTTCTGAATAATACATCCGGAAGGAGATGTAACTGTTCACGGTTGAGTCTATTGCAGAAGCGAGTGTGAAGGCTATTGCCATTAAGGGTAAGCAGAAGAAGGGCAACGAGACGAAGGGAAATTCCAAGCAAGCTGGAGGTAAGTCTAGTGGCTCTCAACCTAAGGAAGAGAAGAAGAAGGGTGATCCAAGGAAGGCAGGATTGACTTGAAATCACTACAAGCAGATAGGGCACATGGCTGATCGGTACTGGGAGAAGTATCCTTATTTGAAGCCGAAGGGGTTGAAGAAGGAGGAGGAGAACAAGGCGTACGTGATAGCACAGGGTCCGAAGGAAGTTCCCAGGATGACAGATCCCAATAGCAGTCTTAACCTTATGGCAAGGAAGGAGGCCGCTAATGAAGATGAAGACCCCAGAGAGCAGCTCTTTGCTTTTAAGTTGCAGGTGAAGACTAGCATAGTTGATGCCATCGTTGATCCAGGGAGCCAGAAGAATTTGATATCCGAGGTCTTAGTTCAGAAGTTGGGATTGAAGAAGATAAAACATCCGAAGCCCTATTCTTTAGGGTGGATTCAGAAGGAGGTGGGATTGAGTGTGATCGACCAATGAACTTTTAGATTTGCACTCCAAGAGTCATATATTGATGAGGTCACGTGCGACATTATTTTGTTGGATGTTTGCCAGGTTATACTGGACAATCCCTATTTGTATGATAGGTACACAGTCTACGATAGTTGGGCCTAGAAGTATACGTTCACCAAAGATAGCGAGCAGTTCATATTTCGTTCAGCATCTCTTCCCCAGGAGACTAGCTTGGTGACAGTGACTCAGGCGAAGAGGCTAGTGAATTCAAGTAAGAAGCTTGTATTGTTATTCATTAGGCCTTAAGAGGAGCAGCTGAGTGGGATATGCTTGACCACCTTGAGCAGGCTTCAGGAGGGAGATCTTAACAAGTTGAAGGCTAAGTATGCAGACTTGTTTTCAGAGATCACGGGACTACCACCACGACGGGGTGTGGAGCATGAGAATATGCTGACAGGCGATAGTTCCTTGCCGAATATAGGTCTATACCGCACATCTGTACAGGAGTCCGAGGAGATAAAGAAGTAGGTTCAGGAGCTTCTGGAGGCAGGAGAGATAGTGCCAAGTTGTTCACCTTGCGGGTCACGAGTGTTGTTGGTGCCTAAGAAGGATGGAGGCTAATGCATGTGCATGGATTACCGGGCGCTCAACAAGATAACAATCAAGAATCACTACCCACTACCACGGATCGATGACCTTATGGATGAGTTAGAGGGAGCGAGGTTTTCATGAAGTTGGATCACAAGTCTGGTTACCATCAAGTGAGGATTTAGGAGGATGACACTTGGAAGACTGTGTTCAAGACCAAGCAGGGCTGTTCAAGTGGTTGGTGATGCAGTTTGGATTATGCAATGCTCCGACAACCTTTATGAGACAGTTGAATTATTTGTTGTGACCTTTTATAGAGGATTTTGTAATAGTTTATCTCGATGATATCTTGGTGTACAGCAGAACTGGGAGGAGCATCTTGTTCATGTTGAGAAGGTATTTGATGTGCTGCAGAACGAATAGCTAAGTTCAATAGGAAGAAGTTTGAATTTGGAAAGGACGAGTTGGTGTATCTCAGCTTCATCATAGGGAAGGGCCAGTAGAGGATAGATCCAGGCAAGATGGTGGTGATCACGAAGTGGCCGACACCTAGGACAGTGAAGGAGGTGAGAAGCTTCATAGGGGCTTGCCAGTATTTGCGCAAGTTCATTCGATATTTTTGGATGCGGCACCTTTACATGGCCTTATGAAGGTGAAGGTTCAGTTCGAGTGGGGGAGGATGCATGAGGAGGCTTTTTAGTTGCTGAAGAGGAAGATCTCGAATGCACTGGGGTTGGCGTTGCCTAATTTGTAGAGGATCTTTGAGGTAGAGACCGACGCTTCTAGCTATGCTATAGGTACAATGTAGATACAGGATGGGAAGCTCGTGGAGTACCATTCTGAGATGTTCACGGGTGCTATTCAGAACTATCCTACCTATGACAAGGAGTTTTATGCGCTTTATCAGGTGATCAAGCATTAGAGGGTGTATTTGTTAGGTAAGGAGGTGGTTCTGCACTCGCATCACAAGCCATTAGAATCCTACATGCCCAGACGAAGCTGCAGTAGGCACGACACATGAAGTGGATGTCCTATTTGATGGCGTTCAACATCATCATTAGGTACAAGAAGGGGGCAACTAACAAGTTGGCCGATATGTTATCTCGACCGCCAGTGAGGGCTTTATTGGTGGCGATGCGTATTCATCCCTAAGTTTCTTTGGAGTCTGTACAGATGTACACATCTAGTAAAGACTTCAGTAGTATGTTCGAGCAGGTGAAGGCTGGTCGAAGGGGGGGTGCGAGCTTGGAGAGGATGGTTTGTTATATCGTGGGACATCACTTTGCATTCTAGAGGATAGTGATAGGTTGCAGTGGATTAGAGAAGCACATACATCACGTGTGCAAGGTTATTTTGGGATCTAGAAGACGTTTTTCAATCTACGGCACTATGTCTTTTGGTCGAAAATGCTAGAAGATGTTACCAAGTACGTTAGAGAATGTAAGCTATGTTGCATTTTGAAGCCTTCTAACAGAAAGCAGGGATTGTACCTACCATTACCAATGCCTTCTAGACCGTGGGACAACATCTTTATGGATTTCTTAGGAGGTTTGCCAATCACCAAGCACGGGCATGACTATTTATACATTATGGTGGACCGGTTTAACAAGATGGTGATCTTGATTCCTTGCAAGAAGACCGTGACGGGAGCGGGTGCAGCGCAGTTGTTCTTTGAGCATGTGTGGAAGCACTTTGGGTTGCCGAGTTTGATTATTTTGGATCGAGATAGCCAGTTTCTCAGGTATTTTTAGGATTCTTTGTAGAGTTTGATGGACACTATATTGAACAAGAGCACGGCCTTTCATCCATAAACAGACGGACAAACAGAGGTAGTCAACCGGATTTATGGAGCACATGTTGAGGATGTGTAATTCTAGGCATCCTAAGACTTAGGATGAGAGCTTACCATATCTTTATTTTGCATTTAATCGGGCTATTCATGGATCTTCGGGAAAAGTCACCGTTTGAGACATGCTATTGATTCTTACCGCCAAGTCTGTTCGATCTCTTGTTTTCTAGTGAAGCTACGGCCGACGACAAGGAAGGGAGTGAAAGACAACAGGCTCAGTGATTTCTAGAGAAGATTGCACATAGTCACACTACAGTTGAAGCTCAATTAAAGAAGTCACAAGCTAAGTACAAGGCGAAGCATGATCAACATCGAGTTTCTTGTAACTTTGGCAAAGGTGAGATGGTGTGGCTGAAGTTGAGTAAGGAGTGACTAAAGGGAGAAGGAAGAAGTTAAATCCTATATGATATGGTCTGTTTCGGTTTCTCGATTAGATCGATGACAACGCCTTCAAGCTAGATTTGCTACCTTACTTAGGCATGTATTCGGTGATCAATGCCAAGTACTTGAAGTTGTTCTAGCCTCCATTGTGGATGATAAGGGTGACGACAAAGTGATCTTTTCATATGTTGAAGACTTATGGTTTGATAGAGAAGAGCCGCTAAAAAAAGATTGCATTTTGGAGCGGAAGGTGACCACGACTAGACGATGGACAAAAGATTCGTTTCTGGTTAGATGTCAGGGTCAGGTTCCTAGTAAGACCAGGTGGTTCAACAAAGAATGAGGGGCTCAAGATTTCCCTCAGCTGATGTTCTAACTTAAACTGGACTTTAAGTTCCTAAAAGGGGGAGCCATGATATGGGTGTATCTTCTTCTCTACTTCGGGAGCTTAGCGATCCTCATGAGAGCTTGAGGATAGACGATTCTCATGGTAGCTTAAGAATAGAAGCATTAGGTTAATGCGTGAAGCGAAACGGCGGAGAGCGAAATCAAAGCGTGTAGTTTTCAGTTAATAAGTCGACTTATAAGTCGACTTAAGGTTTGCATGAGTCAACTTACGAAACCCACTCCAGTTATCAAAAATTTTCTGCTGAGTCGACTTATGAAAGCATAAGTCGACTTAAGGGGGGTCGTGCACGTTTGTGCATGTTTTCGACTATATATAATTCGACTTACGGAACCCGTAAGTCAACTTATAACAGGTTGGGCTGTTTTTCCAGGTTCATGTTGGGAATTGGTTTCTAGCATTTGTATAAATTAAAACCCTATTATTTAGAGATTTCCTAACCAGAATTTTGTGATATTTGAGATTAGAGAGGATTGTTCTCTATTCTAGAGAAATTATGAGAGAGATTTGTAAAACTATTGATACTCATAATCTAGAGAAGGTATTTTCCTTCGCTAAAACTGAATTATCTTGTGTTTTCAATTGTCTTCTTCTCAACTCACCTTTGATAATTTCGTGATCAAAGGTGCTCGCACGGTGACTCGTATCATAGGATTTTGGTAGAGGAACAGTTGATAAAAGACTGATTGGTAATCCCAGTAATTAAAATTATAAATTTCTTTACTGGGGGTTTTAACTAGGGGAAATTTTTGATTAGTGCTCATTGCCCAATCCCTGTGAAGCATGACTTCTTTGACTACACATTTACTGAAGTTTGGATGAACAATATGATTTTCGTTACTCCAAAAATGTGCGATTTTCATACCTTTTTAGATGAGTATTGTTTTCATCCATGCTCTATGTTTAAGAGAAAATGTTGGGTAGTACGTTGAATCTAAGTATTTTTGTCTTAGTTTGTCGACATCTTTGATAAGAGGAATGTCCTCTTGTTCTATATAAAGAACAGTGTCAGAAATGGTTTTAGTACACCACTCTACTTCTTTCTTGACTATGACAGAGAATGGTTCAGGTATATTCTCCTTGGTAATTAAGTCTTCTATCCCTTTAGAAGATGATGATGAAGGGACACTAGTATTACCCTTTTTTGAGATAGATCTCCATGAGTATATAT
>BQKN01055519.1:52383-78986 GCA_022839385.1 Asparagus kiusianus | reverse complement strand
AAACCCGTCGTAAGTCGACTTAACAGTGTGTATAAGTCGACTTGGCAGAGAGAAAAATAGCAACTCCAGAGCAGTTCGTAAGTCGACTTATAAAACCTGATAAGTCGAGTTGGCAGAGCAAAAACCCATAACTCCAGTGCAGATCGTAAGTCGACTCGTGCACACTGACAAGTCGACTTACCATAAGTCGACTTAGCCTTGTGCATGAGTCAACTTATACCAGAAAATCTGGTTTTTCTGATTTCTCCACACAAATTACCTTTTCTCGAAAAAAGAAAAAAGAATTACCTTGAGGGGATAAAAGAAAAGTAAAATAAAGCATATCCTTGAATCTATCTCCACCCGCTTTAAGATAAAACCTTCAATTCCTCTTAAGTAGTAATTAGGCAAATTGCTACTTATAGGATACTACTGTACTATAAAAAAGTATTGCTCTAATTATCCTCTGTAACCAAGAACCATTTATGTTCAGTTTGCATTTCCTGATCAGTAATCATTGGCAGATTGTTTTTGTTCTTTTATGGCCTTATTTTAAGACAATAATGATGTTCCTGGCTTTTATCCTGTCCTACAACATGTCGAAGTATCTTTATGCCATAAAGGTGAGACTATTTAAGTTACTAATCCCTGTCAAATATCAAATGTTAAATATGAGAAACTCGAAGAACTTATATTACATCTTTCACAATATCAAATCTGTTTTGTTTGAAAATTTATTGTTGCTCAATTGCCCTTAAGAATCTGTGAATGATCCTTTTCTGGTCATGATTAGGGTGTTTGTCCATGACCAATACTTCACCTGAAATAGTATATGCATCATCTAATTTTGCAAATGAGTTCGTTTAAAGGTCCTAAAGCTAATTATTTCTTGTATTGTTGATCCATGACTAGATGCTTTCTACTTCTGATTCTGATGGAGTTTAAAGATATAGTTTCTGGAAATGTTTCCTTTTCAATCATTTTCTGCTGCTGTATATTTATATGCTTAAACATAATTTTCAATAGAAAACTTATCATGTTTTTATCATTTATTCTTCTAGACTCTGAATCCTGGAGAATCTGAAGGTTTGCTTCGTGGTCTGGTAAGCTGATCAATTAAGTAGGACCTACTCACTACCCGACCTTCTAAGATATTCTGCAATCTCCCTTTTTGTCCATTGTTTTTCACCCTTGAATAATTGGTGCTTGCTCGGGGGTTGACTGCTAGACATAAATTATTGCCAAATTCTTTGATATCACATTGTAAATTTTACCATCCATATTTTCATTGTAAGCACTTAAATGTTGATGATAAGACCACAAGGAGTACCTCCGATCAATTTTGGAGTCAAACAAACAGATGGTGGGGATATATTATTTGAATAGTTTTTTTAAGATGTCCTCGCAAAGCAGAGAACGAATGATATTCTGGCTCCGTTGGGAAATACAATCTAGTTTACATCTTCATTAATTTAGTGTTTTGTTTTAGGCAACCATGCTTTAGTTATGGACATGTCTTCGGCTGATTATTTTTATATCGTTCTCTCATGAACCACCTTTTTTTTAATTCAGGTATGTCAGCAGCCTTGTCACATTGTTTATACGGATTATCGACCTATGCCACTTCAGCATTACATTTTTCCTTCGGGAGGTGGTGGCTTATATTTGGTGGTGGATGGAAAAGGAAAATTTAGATAGGAAACTTTTCAAAAAGCTCTTAATGCACTTGTTCTGGCCAACGAAGGGGATAAGAAAAGAGAAAATAGGAAGCGACGAAATATAAATTGAGGGTAGGAAACTTTTCAAAAAGCTCTTAATGCACTTGTTCATTTTAGCTGTTCACATTTCTGCCACACATTGGGGTGCATAAGTTACTTCAATTTGTTTCTAGGGCAGCTTTTCGTACAACGCCAATTTTATTATCAGCCTGTACGATTTTGTGTTGCCACATGGTTAAGTAATATGAATTGAGTAAACGATTGCAATCCAGTTTCATATTTCATGACTTGAGTCTATATGTTCTTTGATTTGAAGAAGAGTTTATTCATAGTTAAATTCATGGAAAAAAGTTATCATGGCCGATGTATTTTGGTTATTATTTTGTTTTGTATGAAACAATTGTTACAAGTGATAAGTAGTTGACTTTTTTTAAAGTGCATGTAACTGCAACATTCTATATTTTAACTGGTTTAAGATCACATCCATGATATTAATGTGCTTGGACAGTTGGATGTTATCTGGGGGGTAATAGTGAAATATGTCATCCATGTTGTCAATTGAGTCATTACAACAGGAGAAACTGAGAACTTCAGTAACTTTACTTAAAAGACCTGGTTGATGTTCACATTTTGGTATATAGCATCACATAGTGATAAAATAGCAACAACAATGTCAATAGTAAAAAAGTATTTACCACAAATCTTTGCTGAGCCTTGCGAAAAAATATATTCTGTGTTTTTCTGGTCTATAATATACCTGATTTGTGGAATTGAATATCAAGCTGTGCTCATAAATGACTATTTATTATGGTTTGTGCACCTTATGTAGCAGGTCACATACAGTATTGGTATTGTAAATGTTGTTGTATAAACTGCTCATAAGTTGCATGCTGATCCTATGCCATTTCAATGGCTTCAGCAACGAGAAATGCTGGCAAATATAATTTGAATGCCGGAGGCTTAGTCATTGCGGGATTCTTCAGAAGCTGATTCCCATGTTAATGCAATTCTTATTCATTCTCTATAACCTCCATATTCCTTGATGTTACTAATGGTGTTAGTGATATTTGATCGTATATCTATATGTACCCATCTATTATTTAGCAGTTAATTATAACTAATTGCAACTCTAGTACTTGGCATATTCTCCTTGAAGAAGAAAATACTAGTTGGAGATGGATGGGTTAGGGTGTCTGTAATTTCCTTTTTGCGTAATTTCCAAATGCCTCTAGTCTCTGTCTGCATGATCTTTGCTATGATTTTGCTTGAAAATCTTGCTTCTGTTTTAAACTGTATAGAAGACTGTTTAATCAAAGAACTGATATCTCTAACATCTCTAACAGGAAATAATTAAAGAACTGATGGAAAGGCTACCACACATGAAAGAGCTTATGGATATGTATTGTGGCCCTGATAGAGTGACTGCAAAGCAACAAATGCAGGAGTTAGACAGAGTCGCAAAAACTCTACCAGAGAATATACCTTCATCTGTGAAGAGGTTCACTGATCGTGCCGTTCTTTCACTTCAAGTTTTCTTTTTTTCAACTTAGTTTAGTTTCCTGTAAATCTTATAATGTGTCATTCTCTGAAATGGAAAATACTGAATATGGCAAACTAGAATATTTAAACAGGCATTTGAGTGTTGACTTGGAAATAGAAATGAATGTAATTATTTTGCAATGGGAGCAAATTCTTTGTTTATCATAATATGCAAGTTGTTTGGAGTATAATTTGATGTTTGGTTTCTTTGTTAATGTGAATGGGAATAAATTTTTTTTGGATGTTCAGGTTCAGTGTAGGCTTGTAGTTGATAGAAAAGATATTACTTTTGGCGATGCAAATTAGTGTCGACAAAATTATACTTTTTACCGTTGCCAAAAATTATACTTCTGCCGACGCTATCGTGCGTCGCTAAAAGTATAGATTTTAGCAACGCTATCTTGCGTCACCAAAAGTATAGCTTTTAGCGACGTAGAGTTAAGCGTCGCTAAAATCTATACTTTTGGAGACGCAAGATAGCGTCGTTAAAAACTATACTTTTGCCGACGCATAGCTTTTTCCGACGCTGCATGCGTCGCTAAAAGTACACTTTTGCCGATGCAAAAATATTATGCGTCGCTAAAAGATATACTTTTCCCGACGCATGACGCATCGCCAAAAGTGTACTTTTAGCGACGCAGTGTATTTGCGTTGCCAAATACTTTCATTGACGCACTTTTGGCGACGCGTTAGCGACGTTGCATTTTGCGTCAGGAAAGATTTTTCCCGACGTTTTTTAAACTTTTGTCGACGTTTTTGTTTCGTCGGCAATGTTGTATTTTGTTGTAGTGATACCCGAATGGTCTCCTGTGTAATCTCCAAGTCCTCCAACAATCCACACAACCACAAAACCTCCTTAACAGCTTCATTCACCATCATATACTTTATCTCTGTAGTAGAGAAAGTCACTGTAGACTAAAGTGTACATGTCCAATACACCGGTGCTCCTATCAATGTAAACACATATCTTGAAGTAGACCGGCGCTTGTCAAGATCCCCCGCATAATCTGGATCCACATAGCTAATACAATCCTGCCCATTCTTCTCACTCTTCTGAAAAATTAGACCAACATCCATGGTGCCTTTAACATACCGTAGAATCCACTTCATGGCCTCCCAATGACCCTTCTCAGGGTCGTGCATGTACCTCAATACCATTCTCACGGCCTATGACAAATCTGGTCTCGTACACACCATCACATACATCAAGCTACCCACTGTACTGGCATATGGAATATTCAACATGTAATCTCTGTCCTCAACTAAAACAGGTGACATATTAGCTGAAAGCTTGAAGTGAGGAGCCAATAGAGTACTAATTGCTTTTGCATTGCTATCAAAGCTGAATTTCTTCAACATCTTCTGCAAATAACTCCTCTGTATAAGCTTCAATCTCCCTTCATCCTATCTCTCTCGATCTCCATACCCAATATCTTCTTTGCTTCTCCAAGATCCTTTATCTCAAACTCAGATGATAACTCCTCTTTCAAATTTCAAATAGCCAAAGAATACCTGGAAGCAATAAGTATATCATCAACATATAAAAGCAAATATATGTGCTCACCATCCTGTAGCTTGTGCATGTAAACACATAGGTCATATGGGCTCATCGTGTACCCATGACCAATCATGAAGCTGTCGAATCTCTTGTACCACTTTCGCGACAATTGTTTCAATCCATAAATAGACTTCATTAGCTTGCACATCAAATCTTCCTTTCTTGTAGCTTTAAATCCTAAGGGTTGTATCATATAGATCTCCTTATCTAATCTCCGTGTAGAAAGGCTGTCTTAACATCCATCTGGACCAAATCCAAATCCAGATGTGACACCAATGCTAATAAAATCTGAATCAACAAATGCTTCATAACGGGTGAAAGTACCTCATTGTAATCAACATTCTCAAGCTGTGCATATCCCTTGGCAACCAATATAGCTTTGTACCTAATGTCCTTAATAGAAGATCCCTCTTTTTCGTATATACCCACTTGCAACCAATAGCTTTCTTACCCTTAGGTAGCTTTGCAAGTTTCCAAGTGTCGTTCTTCTGAAGAGACCGCATCTCCTCCTCTATAGCTTTCCTCCACCTAATCGAATCAGGGCTAGACTCTGCCTCTCTGAATGTGGATGGAAGCATATCATCAATGACCTTTACTGATAATGCATATGCGACCATGAAATCATTATACCTAGCTGGCCGACGAATCACCCTTCTAGGTCTATTCGCTGCAATAGACTCCTGAACATGACCCTGCTCTTGAGTCTCACAATCCACTGTATCCTCTATCTGCCCGGCTGTTATCCCAACTCCTCCCAGTGTCACCTCTGTACGAGCCTCAATGGATACAATGTTATCTGGAGTGGGTCGAGTCATATCATCCTCCACCTGTTGTGATATCTCTCGAATCTAGTCTTCCTCCACCTACCGAGGAACTTGAGGCCTCATCATGTATGCCTCATAAAATGTGATATCCCTGCTAATAACTATCTTCTTGTCCTGTGGATCACATAACTTAAAGCCTTTAACTCTATCTCTAAATCCCACAAAGATTACCTTTCTCGCCCTCGGATTCAATTTACCATCACTAACATGATAATAAGTAGGACGGCCAAATATACGAAGCGACTCATAGTCACTAGCTACCGAACCAGACCAACGCTTCAAAGGAGTCTTCCCCTGTATCGCATTGCACGATAACCTATTAACGAGATGGCTCATATAAACTAATGCCTCGGCTCAAAAGGATCTAGACAACACACTCTGCGTCATCATACATCATACCTTCTCCATCAAAGTATGGTTCAATCTCTCAGCCACCCTATTCTGTTATAGTGTCTCTCGAACTGTGAAGTATCGCCTAATGTCGTGATCCCGGCAAAACTACAGAAACAGATCACTCTTATACTCTCCATCGTTATCTAAACGTAGAGTCTTCACCTTTCTACCTGTTTGTAGCTCTACTTTCTTCTTCCACTCCACAAAAATATTCAGGACCTCATGTTTATACTTCATAGGGTATACCCAATTCCTCCTGGAATAGTCATCAATGAAAGTGATAAAATAGTTGGCCTCACCAAGTGATGTGTTCTTGGAAGGGCCCCAAACATCTGTATGAACGTAATCTAATATACCTTGGGTGTTGTGAATAACGGTGCTAAACTTCACTCTAGTCTTCTTTCCAAGTACACAATGCTCACACAACTCCATCTTGCATGTCTTAGCACCTTTCAAAAGCCCAAGTTTCGTCAATGACTATAAGGACTTATCACCTGTGTGTCCTAATCTCATGTGCCATAAGGTGATAGTGTCCTCCTCTATAGTGATAGAAGCTGTCAGAACCCCTGTAACTGTCTTGCCCTTCAAGTAGTATAGGAAGTTTTCCCTGACTCCTCGTATCACCACCATAGAACCCTTTGTGATCTTCATGGTAGCATTCTCTAAGGTCACCTGATAACCAGCTACCTCCAAAGTACCAAGAGAAATGATGTTCTTCGTCAACTGCTGCACGAACCTCACTTCTTTCAATTCTCACCACACCATCATGCATCCTGATCCGAACTGAACCAATACCACCAATAGGGCATACGTGATCATTTCCCATAATCACGACATCCCCTCTTTTCAGCTCCTCAAAGCTGGAGAACTAATCCCTCCTAAGGTAAATATGATATGTGGCTCCCGAATCCAACATCCACTCTATTGACTCGGCATAGCAAACCAACAGAAGTGTAGCGCACAAATAGCCTAAAGAATCTAAATCTGAATGTTCGCCAACACCTTTTGCAACATTCACTTCTGAAGTCTGTACAGCTTTCCCCTTGTTCTTCCCATCTTTATCCTTTCAGTTTGGGCAGTCAATCTTTCAATATCCTTCTTCTTTACAATATTGATATTGATTTCTACCAACACTCTTATAGGCACCTCTATTCTTTGATTTTGAGTGGTTGACTTGGTGGTGATTGGACTACGGCCTCAAACTGCTAATGCATCTCCCGATGCCTTCTAGGAGGGTTCACCATCACTCTTCCTCAGCTTATAATTCACCAACACTGAGGTCACCTCCTTATAGCTAACAGTAGTTCTTCCATTAATCATAGCGAGAATGAACATACTATAATAATCCTTGGGAAACGAACATAAAAGTAGCATCGCCTTGTCTTCATCCTTAACCATGATGTCCACATTGGTCATATCTGAAAGTAGCTTCGTGAAATTGTTTACATGCTCCCTAATGGAAACTCCCCTCTTCATATTAAACTGGTAAAACCTCTTCTTTAAGTGAAGCTGATTCTCAATGCTCTTCATAAGATACTTCTCATTGAGTGTTTCCCACATTCTCTTCGCCGACGTCTCGTTCATCACGTTATAGATAAGATCCGGTGTCAAGCATCACCGAATAACTCCACAAGCTCTACTATTCACCTTCTTCTAAATCTTGTCCTTCATGTCAGCGGGTTTCTCTTGTAACTCAAGAGTCTCTTCCAAATTTTGTGCATCTAATGCATCAATCACCTGGCACCTCCACAAACCGAAATTAATCTTGTCGTCGAACTTTGGAATATCAATCTTCATGTTAATGATGCTCAGACTCTGTATTGCCTTCGTAAGAGACGAACCTGATGTGCTTGCTTCTCCCATGTTGTCAATCTAGCTCTAATACCACTTTTTGTACGCGACGGAAGCTTGAAACCACACGTACAAGAACAAGATAAATCACAACTAATAAACAGAACACAATACCATAGCAAGACAAACAAATTTTATGTGGTTCGACAAGTTGCCGACGTCCATGGGCAAGGAGGGGGGGTTCTTACTATTAGAAATCAAGAGAATACAAATATGGTTACAAATCTCTCAAATAAACCCTAAAACAAAGCCTCTAGATCTCTCACAAATCTCCCATAATTGGATGCAACAATCCTTTCTCAAAGACTGCTCAAAACGTCCTTACTTAACCCTAATTAATTAGGATTAGACTTATATATCAACTCAGAAACAAAAGAGGTTAAAAACCAAAACCCATCTTAAACCCGACTCGCGGTCGACCGCATATTCACTCGCGGTCGACCGGATCCAACGACCGAGACTAAAAAACCCTACAGGGTTTGGTCGGTCAACAGCAAAACCCATTGCGGTCGACCGAGAAAACGACATAAACTTTCCTGAGTCTCTAGATTTTTGGCGGTCAACTGTCGCGCCACTCGCAGTCAATCGCGACCTGATACTGAACAGAACTTATCCTCGTATACGTTGGCGGTCGACCGTCACGCCACACGCGGTCGACCGCACAGTACCCAAACTTATTCCTTCGTCTTTTCCTGCGGTCTTCGTTGCTACGCTCGACATTTCTGCAGGGCTATTATTTCATCTGTGATTTATATATGGAGGGGAAAGAGAAATAAGATTGTAGTCTTTTTCAACATAGTGGATCTCTTTTTGGTGGTCATGTATGTTGAAAAAGATTACAACCTTATCTCTCTTTTTGGCGGTCGAGAAGAATTATTGGAGTTGCTTATTCCGCTTGACGTGTGATATGATTATTCTTCTCTATCGCCAACAAAATTTAAATTAATGTCTTAGACATTTGTCATGTGTAATTGAGTCTTGATGGGAGAACTTTTTGCGCAACTTTTCTCTTTTATAGAGGTTGCTTGGTTGTATGAAAATAGATTTGCAGATGTAAATTTTGAAATCGGATTTGTATTTCAATTGTTTGATTTGCAATATTATAAAAGGTAATTTTTACGTACAATTTGTAAGAAAGAACTGCAACAAATATTTTAACCAATCAGAGGAAAAGTGGTAGCCTCTTTAAAGTAAAATTTAAAAATAAAATTACTTTCATCAAATACATCTTCCACAATGAAATTGAATATCCAAAATAATGAATTTAAAGTTAAATTCTACATGCAATATTTGCTACGATTTGTTTTCACAGCAAACCAAACAATCTCTAAACTAGGGTTGTCCACGCATAGTGTGTGCCCTTGACAAATCAAAAGGAGTTTTCTATTACAAGACTTATTTTTATTGGGTAATTTTAAAATCCTTAAAGGTTCGTTCGGTTGATACAAGTATTAAAAATAAGAAGCAGCTCAAAGAGGTGACTTTAAAAATTATAAAATACAGAAAGTAGCGACACGAATATTTTTGTGGGTTTGACATATTTTTGGATGTCTTGAAATAATAATTTTTGCTCCCCATTCACTTTTTCGTTAAAATTTTAAATGTATAAAGGGAGAGGTGAATAAAAACTAGGGACAGAAAAAATTGAAGAAGGATGTATGTAAGCCATATCAGTATACAATGAAGTAATAGATGAAAAAGTTTAAGAAAACTAACACATTTCTTTTTCTCAGAAGTGGGTTCAATTTTCTATACTTGAACTACTTATGTAGTTCTTTTATCAAACAAACAAGCTATTTAATCCCCGTCTATGGACAGACGGTAAATTCTTCGATGGTTTGGAAGAAGGCTCGAGGATTAGACCAAGACATCCACCCTCATACACACAAATAAGCCAACGTTTACGATATATAACACAATACAAGCAAATCTAATGATCATTTCGATCAGATGTAGCAATTTCCTTCACAAATGACCTCAGGTTTCGTTCAGACGATCCTCCGTCAGCCATAGCCTCTGCAGCTTTCTCCTTCCAGAACTCTGCTTTCCTCCTAATCTCCTTCCCTCTTTCACTCTCTCCCGTTATCAAATCCAAGCACCTCCTCAACTCCTCGCCTTCCAAGATGCCGTCATTGTTAACCTCCGCCCGGACTCCGGTCCCCCAAGCCCTTTCGGAGAGCATCATATTGGTCGCTTGATCTGACCACTGCGGCAATCCCACTGTGGGCACCCCGAACACCAAGCTCTCCAGCGTCGAATTCCATCCATAATGTGTCACAAAACACCCGACTGAAGGGTGAGTCAGGACACGAACTTGCGAGCACCATTCAACCACCATCGCCTTCTCTGCACTCTCCTCATCCTCCAACTCGACTCCTTCGAGCCTGCAGTCTTTCCTCACTACCCACAGGTATGGCCTCCCGCTCGCCCTCAGGCCTTTCGAAATCTCCTCCATTTGCCGCTTCGTTAGGATCGCTAAGCTCCCGAACGACGCGTACACAACTGACTTTTTCGGTTTCGAGTCTAGCCACTGCATATACGCCTTCTCATCAGGCCTGAAAAGATTAAAACCCGATGCTCCTTCGTTATCCTTTGGAATTGGCTGCATAATTGGGCCTACCGCAATCAAATCTATATCATCCACAGCAGAAAGAGCATCGACTTCTAGCTCATCAAACGTGTTCACCAAAATCTTTGGCCTTCTCTTGCTCCGCTGGACTTCGCTATCCAATGTCGAGAACGACTCCTTAATAGTGACCAAAACTGCTGAATAGAGATCGCCTGAAGTGCTCGGCGTGATCAAGAACGACGGCAGGTCACGGATGCACAGTGGTGGCAATCTCGGTAATTCAACTGTAAACAAGGGGTCTTTACAATGTGCAGATATGAGGTCCTCGTATCCATGAAAGCTGTGGTAATAGATTCCGAAAACAGTGGCCGGCTGGATCCAGTACTGGGCCGATGGAATTCCGTGCTCGCGGGCTACGTTAATGGCCCAATACGGCAAGAACGTGTAGATCACACAGTCGACGCGTTGACCACGAGACTTAAGCGTATGGATGAGCGACGAGAGGCTCCTCGGGCCAACGGTCTTGAATTGGGAGAGGTAGTGGTTGGGGTCGTCGACTCCGTGGTTGTAGCCATCGTCGTAACCGTCGGAGTAGGGGAAGTACGCGACGGGGCCGCCGTCATCGACTTCTTGTTCTGCGGAGGTGAGGTTAGGGAACATTTTCCGGTGGGAGGAGATGGCGGTGGAGAAGGTGATGCGGGCCCCGGTGACCTTGGCCAGGCGGTCGGCGAGGTGGATGCACGGGTTGATGTGGCCTTGGGCCGGGTAAGTGACTATAAGGAAGTGGTTTTTATGGCTTCCCTCCATTTTGTTTTTTCCCTCCTTTTTTGTTTTCTTTTCGTTTGAGTGAGTTATAATAGGAGCTTGAGGAAGTTTTGATTTATAGGAGGAAGGGAGGGAACAGGAGACTAACGTATACGGTGAGGGAAAGGATAAGGTTGTAACTTGTGGTAGAGAGATGCTCAAGCGATGATGGAAACAGTTGATTTGGGCTTTTAAATAGTCAATAATTAACTAGCTAAGAAGTTCTTTTTTGCCGTGCAATTCATTGATTAGGCTATTGAAAAGGAAAGAAGACCAAATTCTAAAACAGTGTCATGTGGACAATGTATTATGTATGTCGGAACTATCTTGTGGAGCCTTACTCTTCACAATGACCGAAAGAAATCTAGCCCTATCTAGCTTAATCCTTAATTATCTTGCTTGATATGCCGTCAAACTCACAAGCTTGAAATACATCCCCAAGAACAATTAAGCACAAATAAAACAATCTTATATCCCTTTAGCAAAACATCCTTCAAACTGATGACGATGAAGATCCGCGAAGAAGCATTGTAGCGCTGTAAGCATAGGGCACTCCGATGAAAAGTGTGCCGAGAAGAAGCTAATTGGGGCTCAAGAGATTTGACTAACTCTCTCTCAAATCCTAAAATAAAGATCTCTCATTTTTCATTGAACCTTGTTTTTAATTATGATCTCCAACTCCCTTAAATAGACATTGATAGGAGGTGAAAGAGATAGCCAAATCAAAGTGCAAATAGGAGATCAAACAGGTCAACAAACGACTGACATTAAATCTTACTGCTAAATTTTGTCATAACCACCGATGGTGGATAATGATCATCAGTGGTCCCTTGGTGATCATCGATCGTGCTGATTTTGATTTCTAGATTTCTTCAATTGTCTCATGTAACCATCGATGATTTCCTATAACTATCGGTGACTCGCTGTAGACCATTGATGATGCCAATTCCTATTACTATTTTTTTTTCTTATTGGCTCTTATAATCATCAATGAGATGTTGACCATCGATAGTTGCCTCTTGACCATTGATGGTTTGAAGGCTGAAATTGACGTTCGTGTTGATTTTTGCATCATTTCTAACATCATCTTACTCGTACCTGTTTATACCTAAAATATATCATCTCATAAAATATATTAATAGTAAATGAGAGTTTGTTATTATTCAAATAAGAGATGTTGTATGAATAACATCCTAACAATCTTCCCTTTTTGATAATAACCAAACTTGAAATTTAAAATATAGTGTAAAGCGTAGTAAGATGTATATTCACTACAAAATAAGCGCATAACACGTTTCATCAAAAGATATATGTTATGCAAAGTCTCCCCGTATAAATATACATACATAAAAGTATAAATGTGTACACATTTTCCAAAAACTCCCCCTGATTCAAAGCTGCAAAACCCCCAAAATTTTGAGTTAATGATTGATAAATTGAATTAATATGTGATTAACTATTATAAGCGGATATTTATTGAGATAAATATCATTAAATAGTGTATGAGTACATTAACAAGTATTTTGAGTATAAACAAATTCATACATGAGAATAGAATGAGTCAAAAATATGCACAAATGCAAAATCTTGAAGAACTAGAAATTCCTAGTATGGTCGACCGCCGTAGTCGACCGTAGAAACTGTTTTCTATTTTTCCTGATCTGAGTTGGTTTCGGGTGTTTGAGGCCCATATTCGTTTTCTTTGCTATATATACACATTGTTGACAAGTTTTTCAGAATTCTTTCATATTTTTTGAAACGCTAACAACCACCAGACAATTTTATAAACCCTAATTTGATATTTGAGGAAGATTAAAGGCTTTTAAGCGTGATTTCGGTTTGTGGCTTGGAGATCTACATTGGAATTCTATCTCTCACGTTTTAAATCAAGTCTCAGACGAGTTTCATCTCTGCTAATCCCTCTCCCTTATTTTAAAGAATTTTAAATGAGTTTCCAATGATTCTTATAGAGCCGAATTAAATAATTTGTGTAAAAAATCAGACATTTTGTATTATATGTATAAAGACCAGATCTTTTCATGTTTAAAAGTTTAAGAACGAAATCACAGAAGTGTTTTAAGATCTGAGAGTAATTAATAACGTGGTTTAACTGAATTTTAATGATTTTTTTTGTAACGATGTTTCGTGCATGTTTAAGAGTTTATTTGTGATTTATTATGCACCTAATTATGTTTTATATGTTTGATCATTCCTAGAGAAGTTGATTTGATGTTTATAATGTTCTACATGTTTAAGTACTAATTAAACAAGATTGAATCACAAAAGCATGCACAGACATAATTATGCAAAACTATAAAGAATATAACTCTGGAATCACGTCCGGTCGACCGTGCCTAAGCGGCGGTCGACCGCGTGCCAGGAAAAGGCCTGGGTAACTCCTGAAACACGTCGCAGATGACAGCCGCATATATGCGGTCAATCGCACATCACACTTTTGGCATGTGCATGTTTTTCTTCACTGTTGCTATTTGTATTACGAACCTTATGAGTTGTTTAACACCTGGGATATTGGTGAATACTAGATATTAACACACACACAGAGATATATACACATACACTTAGTTTATGATGTATTGGTGTCATGCCCCACTTCCCAAAATACCGGGGAATCAGAACGTGAACAATCCCACGACGTATTAGAATGAGGAGAAATAAGTACTAGATGTTTTACTCAATCTAATACGCTAAGAGTCAAGCAATATAAAATGAAGGCACAGGTCCCCGATCACAGTAGCGAGAATATAATAAACAACTCAGAACAAAATGATACATATCACAACTGAAATATCATCCCAGACATAATAATCGGGTCAACATGCCCTGATACAAATCCACCCAATTGAATACTAAAGAGATATAGACATACATCGATCAAGCGGAAATGGAAAGTGCTACAGAAACAAACTGAAAGGAATAACTAAGCTTCAGCTTCTTCTTTTGCTCGGTCTACAAAGTATTCCTGCAGAAACTATTTTGACTCTGGTGTGTCTCCAAGCTGGACTTGTTCATCCTCTAAATCTAACATACAACCCAAGAGAATAGGAGTACATCAACGTATATGGCACACGGTAAGATCCCACAAGGGAGAATAGAAACGGTTGAGTGACCAATGCAAGAACAGTAATAATAATAATAGAACCATGGTATTGAAAATTCTAATAATTTAAATACAAGCCACCACCATAATATAATAATCAGAAGAATCTAAAAATCAACCGGGTAATGAGGTTATGCAGCTAGCCATCCTATAATAGATCACTGGTCCACATCTCAAAAGAATCCATAATCATCCAAATAATAAGGTCATACCACTAGATGAAATTATTACTTAAAAATCTGCAACACGAGACGTAGTACGTCGAACGAAATAATCCAAACAAGAAAACCCTCATGTATATACCACATTTCTCATATTATAGATAATTAAATATTAATCCTGATCTATGTATGAAAAGAAATATAACTAGTCTATATATCACAAGAATCCATAATCATCTAAGTAACAAGGTCATATAACTAACCATCCTATAACAGATTACTAGTTCATATCTCACATAGAGTCAACTTTCATATTCTCAGATAAATGACTGTTCACAAATCCTCTACATGCATCCAATACCGCTACACGAATCGGTCAGAGGACTACACGCAATCCGATTTTGACCTGGTTCGAACTCAAGCAAAACTCGGGTGACTACACAAATTCACTGACCAAAGTGACTACATGAATTCACTTTAGCCCAATAAACCAGCCCCAGTGACTACACGAATTCACTGGTGCGAGCCTGGAAGATACATCAACAGCCACATCCGATCACATAAACCAAGACTTCCCGATCTCAACTCTTCTTGTTTTCTAAGTCAACAAACATAACTTACACTAGATCTATGGTCCATCTCCTAAATTTAGTCAACGCACACACACATGTCACTAAGTCATGTTCATGACGCGCAAAGCCACTAAGTCATGAACTACTGATGGTTCTCAAACAAAATAAGAAAATAATAAATAAAAAAACTGATCATGTACAACGATGTCATGGCATATCATATAATTAAATCTAAGAATTATAAATCATAAACATCATTTATATAATTTAGAAAATAATCTTTTTCCAAAATAATTTATTTTAAATCATTTCTCATTATAATTAATCTAAAATAATTCCTTTTCTAAAAATAAATTCTTTTAGAATATATATAATAACTAAAAATAATTTCTTTTCCAAGATAAATTATTTATTCCTTATTAAAATCATTCAAAAAATAATTTTCTTTTCAAATAATTTCTTTTAAAATATTTATTATTCTAAAATGATTCCTTTTCTCATAATAAATTCTTTTAAATATTATAATTATCCTAAATAACTTCTTTAAAATTATTATAAATTCTCTAAAATGATTCCGTTGTCAAAATAGATTCTTTTATTTTATTATAATTATTCTAAAAAATACTACTTAGCATATTGTTATAATTTATTTAATATTATTCATTAAACAAACCCAAACAGATAATTACATCACAATCTAAAATTCTAGTAAATGACATATAAAAAAATAGAATTTTGCACATACTTAATTTACGACAAATATAAGAATTATAATGAATAAATAATCGAGAATTGGGATCTTGCCTAGGGGTTTTGTCGAACGAATCAACATTGACACGTGAGTTTGTGGGTGAGGCGGTGTCGAGCGTCGGTGGTCGGAGGGCATTGGGTGACGGCTGACGACGAGCGGCTGAGATTGGGTGACGGCTGACGACGAGCGGCTGAGATGGGGAGGTGCTGGAGGTGGAGCTTGGGGACAGTGGAGAGCTCTCAGGGCAGCGACGAGCAGGGAGAATGGACGGGGACCTCGAGGTGGCGGATATGGAGGAGATCCGAGGAGGGGCTTGTTGGAGATGGGAAGAGGAGAGCTGGTAGTTTGGGAGGTAGTGCTGGAGGTGATCGGCGTGCTCGGGCTTGGGTAGAGCTGGACTGGGGCTCGACGAGGATGAGCGGCTGTAGTGGTTGAGGCGGTTTGCGGGGTGAGGCGGGGGTGGAAAAGGAGGATACGGGGCTAGTGTGGATCTAGATGCGGGCTCGGGAGATAGAGGTCGAGGTGATGGCGGCGAAGGTTGGAGCTGGGGGAAGGCGGATGTGCAGGCGACGGTAGGGTTCGAAGTGGGCACGAGCTTGGGTTCAGACGTTATTAGAGAAGGGGGTGAGCCAGACGGCTCGGTCCTGGGGTGGCGGGCTGAGGTTGGGGGTTGGCTGGTGGAGAAGAAGGAAGGGAGCTCGGGGAGGAGGCTGGTGGTTAGCAGGTTTGGGGCTGACGGCGAAGGAGGAGCGGGAGGATGAAAGAGAGAAGAGAGAGAGAGAAGGCTGGATGAGCGGGAGGATGAAAGAGAGAGAGAGAGAGAGAGAGAGAGAGAGAAGGTTGTGGGTGGTTTGGCGATGGGTCAGTGGTGAAGCGAGGCAACGAGGGAGAGATGATGAGGGCAGAGAGAGAGAGAAAGAGAGTGGCGGCGAGTTTGAGATGAAAACGAGAGAGATAGAGGAAGAGAGAGAGAGAGAGAATGAATATTATATTGTCAAAAAATATCATGATTAGAGAGATTATATTGTATCAATCATGTATATCAGTATAAAACTATCATAAACAAGTGCAAGTGTATCGTAAGAAAGTATAAAATACCCAAAATATAATCATAGTCAAAAAATCTAAACACAAATGTCAATTAAAGAAAATCCCATATCAAACAAAAATATCTCATCAAGTCACAATACGTCAGACTTAATAATATACAAGAACAAAAATAAATATCATGTACATATAGACACATAGCATCATAAACATAATGGTACAAAGCACACATCACAACAGCAACATAAGATGCAAAAATGCACCAAAAATAAAAAATCACCATAATAGATACATAGTAAATTATACAAACATATACATTATCACAAATCTAACAATAATAACATATTTAAATAAAATAGCACAAAAAGTAGCCAATTAAACAAATATTGTAATAACATAATAATTACAGATCTATACGAAGAATATCATGCAAAACAAAAATACAACATATTATAAGTATTAAAATAGATCAACCGTCAAACAACACATAAGCTTAAATTAGGACAAAGCAGTAAGCACAATTATGAAAAAATAAAGTGGTATGACACAATAACATATAAGAAAAATAATTATATGCATTGTATCATATCAGAAACAAAATAAATAATTATAAACGTATATCACAATAATAATTATTAAAAACACACACTTTATATAAATATTATGATTACTGGATACATAAATATTATGACTAAATAAATAAAACAGACAAACATGAACAAAGAACAAAATATAATAGTAAATATTAAAATGAATAAGAAACTGTATATAGAAAATAAGCAAACAAAAACATAAACAAAACTAAGAAAGATGAAATGTTTGTTAAATTAAAACAAACAATGATGATACATATAATTGAAAATAAAGATTGAAATGAATATACTAAATAAAACTACTTTATACGTAATAAAACAAGCTAGCAAGTTAATAATACACTTATAATATAATATACAACAGTAGACAATGATAATGTAAAATAACCAAAAAATATACTAAAACACGAGAAGAATGCAATAATATACGCAGAAAACAATATGATACAACACAAGAAACATACACATTACTAGATATGAATATAAACAATTATGATAAAGACTAAACAATATAATACAAACTAAAAATGATATATAAAAACACAAAACATGAGATTATATATTAATATATACTGATATCCATGATTGATACAATATAAATATAATGATCATCACATAAACATAAACAGATAAAAATATATAAAATTAATAATCATGTTCAGTTGAAATCATGAATATTATTTGTCAAATTAACAAGAAAGCACACATAATCAACGAATTAAGATTTACACAATCAATATTAAAAAGTGTTTACGTTAATCATATATATGCATAAAATAAATCAAGTATATGAATTCAGAATAACAGCATAGCAAACAGAGTCACATAAGTCAGTTAAAATACAAAAAATGAACAAATCAATATTATTTAACTAACAGTTAATAATGTTTGTAAAATCAAGGCAATTATTTTTCAAAATGATCAAATAAGTATAGTAAAACACACAAAACACACAACTAATAAAATTATATTAAAAATATAAGCATAAAAGAATCCACACTAACAGAAATACATTGTAAAAGTAAAATAAAAATAAAATGCAATAATAGTAAAATCAATAAAAAATAGTAATATAAAGAATGCCTTTCAACAAAAGGAAGTATATGCTTGAATAGAAAGTAATAGCATTTCATAAAATCAGAAGTGAAGTAATACAAAAGCATAGTATAATCAAAGTAAACAATAAACATGCACTTAATCACAACAAGCACACAAGAATATAGTAAATACATAAATAGTATCCATAAATTCATCACCATACATAGCAAATATATGTACAGTAAAAGACTACCAAGGGGGAAAACATAGCTCAATGATACATACTAGTTGTTTAATCTTAGATTATAAACATATATATTTAGTGTAAGACCCCGTTGATTTTGATGATTCATATATGTGTATATTAGTGAGACATAATATTTAATATATAATAAATACCTTTGTTGCATGGTCATGCATGGAAAATGATATTTGAGCTTATGAGCATGTGTATATGCCTCAGGTATGAGGATGAGTTGCAAGTTTGCAAATCGTGTGCAAGAAATCGAAGTATGCAGATTTTTGTTCATGAGTCGACTCATAACATGTCATGAGTCGACTGATCAGGTTGAGTCGACTTACGCCTGTCATAAGTCGACTCATGATATCGAGTCCTGTTCCCATTTTCGTCTGTTGAGTCGACTCATAAAAATTATGAGTCGACCCATGACCATGAGTCGACCCATCATAAGTCATGAGTCGACTCATCGGGTTTTTCTGGCCTTTTCAGTTCGGGTTTGTGGGTTTTGGGTCGGGTTTTCTTTGGCTCTTATATATTGTTTCCCACCCGAAAACACTCTTTTCTCATCTGAACTCCCAAGAAACCCTAGCCCCTCTTCCTCTCTCTCAAACCCTAGGTATTCTTGGTGATCTTGGGGGCGTTTCAAGGGGGATTTCAGCATTTTCTCTTGGATTTCGGCAAGGAGAATAGTCTTCCACCACATCTAAGGCGAGTAGCATCTCGCCAAACTCCTCTCCCTTGCTTTTATGTTTTTATAAATGTTTTTCACGAATTTTGTTGAGCCTAAGATGTATTTTCGAATATAAAATGATGTTCTTACTAGTGAAAAGTTCAAGATCACGTGTTTCAGATTTTTAAAACTTCCACCAACAAGTTTTGATGAAAACCCAGATCTGGAATTTTGTTTAAAGAATAAAAGCATAAGTTTTCATATTGGTTTAATGTATTTTCCTTCATGTTTAAGGTTAAATGTTAGGTTTAACATATAAGTGATCGATTCTCATGCTATATATGTTTTCTTTCTGTGTAATAGCCTAAAATTGAAGGCTAGATATATGTATGTTGGTAAAATCAAGATGTGAAAAGAGTAGAACAAGTTCAGTTCGAAAAATGCAGATTTCAGCTCGTGAGTCGACTCACGACTCATCATGAGTCGACTCATCATGTCGAGTCGACTCATGACTAATAATGAGTCGACTCACAAAGTCGTTTCCTGTTGTCTTTTATCTTCTGCTGAGTCGACTCGTCAGTATACGAGTCGACCCATGAGGCATGAGTCGACTCATAAGAGTGCATGAGTCGACTCATCCGAGATTTTCCTGTTTTCTTTGTGTTTTTGTTTAATCACATGCTGTATACACACATATAGATTGAATTCATATGTTACTTATGTAAGATGACTTTTCCTGGTACAAAGTTTAGATTTGCACAGCAAGGCATGTATAAGAGTAGAATGAACACTCCATTAATAGTGGTACTTCATGATTCATGTACAGTCCTCGTGTTGGACTATAAGCGATAAAGTCCTCGTGTTGGACTATAAGCGATAAAGTCCTCGTGTTGGACTATAAGCGATAAAGTCCCCGTGTTGGACATTGATTATATTTAGTCCATGCTTTGGACATTGGTTAGATTTAGTCCATGCGTTGGACATCGGTTATACTCAGTCCATGTGTTGGATACTCGTACTTGTAGTCCATGAGTTGGACGTTCACTTCATGTAGTCTATGTTTTGGACACTTAATTGTTTTCGGACATATCACTCATGTGAGTTTGACGTGACATTTGCGGTAGCCTTGTCATGATTTCACTTATCGGTAGAGATGGGTTTGTATTCGTTTTCTTTATTATTTCTTGTATTAGATCTCGGGTTTAGTATTTAGGGATTTACAATTTGAGATACAAGGTATATACATGAGGGTTTCCTTGTTTGGATTATTTCGCTCGACGTACCTATGCTCGTGTTGTAATTTCCTAAGTACCAAAACCCATTTGCTATTAGAATAGTGATTTTATACTATTATGTAATAACTGTATTTTCTGTATACAACGAGCCCTTTCCCTGGGGGTTGGTTGTGATGTTGCTCGCTAGCGCTTTGACGCTCGTTGTCCCTCCCCTTTCAGGTAACGAGTCAGAAGCCCGAAGAGTCGCAGGTTGATGGCGATGTACTTTAGCTTCAGCTGTCTTTTTAGTTATACTTTATTTTGTACTCCACTTGAGACATTTTTAGACTTAAGAGGTTTATGTTCTAGAGTTGTAAAGGCTGTGTGCCTTGTTCCCTGTATCAGATATTATGTACTTTGAGACATGTTGAGATCTTCAGATTTTTGTTACTATTCATTTCAGACTTTGACTATGTATTCCAGTTTACTTGGTTGATGAGAGGTGTTAATTTGATATTCTATCATTTCATCGAGTATATATTGTAAAACCTTTTACTTGCTTTGTACCTACACCCGTTGTTGATTCCACTAGAGAGATAGTAATTGTGATGGTGAAACATGTTATTGCACGGTGTGGTGCATGGCAGGTTTGACATTCTTGGTTTCACCTCGGACTGCAGCCTTGTGTGAACCCAGGAGCGTCACATTTAGTATATGCAAATCAGGCATGGGAAATATTTATACTATCACATCCTGGTTAAACATAGTTGTATATAATCACAATATGATAAAATATATTATGAAAGTGTGTGCAATAATAGTATAAAACACAATGATCACAAAACAAACATGAATAAATAATAATTATAATAATAATCATTTGAATTAATAAAACATCCATAATAAACATTAAAATGACATAAAAGTCAGATGAATATTATATATAGCAAATATAAATACACACAACACATATTCTTATGGTATACATAGATCAATAACGAACAAAGGAAAAATACAACATTTAATACGCAATACAACAATAAATAATTATAGTTATAATCAATAATTTTTAAGAAGATATAGCATTAAATAGTTACCATACAAGGCACAATACTAAGTCAAGTATTAAACATGTTTATATAATATGGCAAATAAAATCATCATATATAATAACCATTAAAAATAAAAATACACACATAATAATAAACATATAAAAAGTCTGAATACTCATAGTACTAATCGTGCTAACAAGTTAAATTATGATGAAAACAGTCATAAAATATTATATGATAAAATAGACACAAGAGCAACAAGTGATTCAAAATAAACATATTATATAAAACATAATAAGGACATAATTATAAATATTCAACAAATAATATGATAGATCAGAAATATTAGTATTAAAAATAATAGATATAATTAAGATACAATAATAATTATTATTATTGTATAAAATTAATTCATATGTAGTGATATATTATATAGTAGTCAAAAATCACATACATACGATCAGCATAAATATATATAAATAAAGATGTATAATACATGAAATATGAACTATGGAAGATAAAATAGATCTATAATAAATGAAAACATAAGAAGTCATAAATTCTTATAATAAAACATCGATATATTATAGATAAACGTACCATGAATGATTAATGAACATGTGAACATAAATACTAATAATACATGAAACAGAACATGATTAGACAAAGTTGATATTATAAATGATGAATGACTATAAATCAATAAAAATTATACATCGTAAATATAATAATCTACGTGAATACACTATAATAAAAAGTGAATTGTAAGTATAAAAAGAATGAAAAAGTAAAAACAACACAAAGTAACCGAAAATAATGATTAGAGAATGAACAATAAATAATGACACAATAAAAAGATATAAAAATCTAAAATACCATAAAATAAATACTAAAAAACAACATGCGTATACAATGTATATTGCCCATGTAGTCTTTTGTTATTTGTGGCAACATATGCGTCGATAGCGAAGCAAACAAACAACAAATATGCAAATATACTATAAACAACCCATGAGTAAATACCATACATACCCACAATAGTATTTGGAATTATCTTTTATATTAGTTATAAAAGAATTATAACTAATGATAAGAGATAATGTAACAAAATCTATATAATTAGTAACTCAAATTCCAAAAATAATATGATTAATTGCTTGAACATCAAAATAGAAATACATTGTTCTTAGAATAACAAAACCAATGTGAACATATTAAAACAACCTAAACAAGACAAAACTAACTGATAAGATAACTATGTACAAAAAATATTGTGAGCTGAAAAAATAAAGAATAAAAACACATATGTAGAATATCAAAATCATGAACTTATTAATGTATACCACTAAAAATACAAACAATATACAATAATCTAAAATATAAGCAAATAATAGGTGGTATGATAGAAAAGCACACATATACACAATTTAGATATGTAAAAATATATTTAAACACAAGAAAATAATCTGTATATCAGATATGCTATGTGATGTATATGTGAAATCTAGAGTAATGCGAAATACTTAATGAACATGATTTGAACAATTGAAAATATATAAGTAATGATTTTTATTAGACTATGTTACTTATACATTTTTAATAAAAAACATAAAATATAACACTGTGTGTGATACATAAAATAATATAATAATTAATGCAGAAATTAATACAATCAAGCGATACATGAGTCAAATCAAAGAAAACATAGTTGTAAAAATAATAACACATAAAAATAATGACTGTATGAGGAAAGAGAAGTTATACAAGGAGAGTGTAGTTGGGAAGTGACGAGACAAGAAATAGTAGGAAGTTTCAGAGTCAAAAAGTGATAAGGTAAGGACTAAGACATAATTCATCGAGATGATAGGATAATGGCTAACTATAGTCTTACGGATAAAATATAATATGTATCTAAATTGTCCATTATATTCTCACTGGTAGGAACTCAAGACCGTAACCTGTATGGGCCACCAAAGAAACCTGTCACACCCCGCTTCCCAAAATACCGGGGAATCAAAACGTGAACAAGCCCGCGACGTATTAGACTGCGGAGAAATAAGTACTAGACCTTCTACTCAATCTAATACGCTAAGCGTCAAGCAATATAAAATGAAGGCACAGGTCCCCGATCACAGTGGCGAGAATATAGTAAACAAATCAGAATAAAATTATACATATCACAACTAAAGTATCATCCCGGACATAATATTTAGGTCAACATGCCCTGATACAAATCCACCCAATTGAATACTACAGATATATAGAAATACATCGATCAAGCGAAAATAGGAAGTGCTACAGAAATAAACTGAAAGGAATAACTAAGCTTCGACTTCTTCTTCTACTCAGTCTACAAAGTACTCCTGCAGAAACTATTCTGACTCTGGTGTGTCTCTAAGCAGGACCTGTTCATCCTCTAAATTTGATGTACAACCCAAGAGAATAGGAGTACGTCAGCGTGCATGGCACACGACAAGATCTCACAAGGGAGAATAGAAACGGTCGAACAATCAATGCAAGAATAATAATAATAATTGTTGAAGAGATGAAATAGAACCAAGGTCTATCTTTTTGATCAGAGGTTGAATCGATCAATTCTTATGAAATCGCGAATCAGATCAAGCAGTTCATATCATCCATACATAGTGTTTTGATAATAGAAGCGTGGTATTGAAAATTCTAATAATTTAAATACAATCCACCACTAGAATATAATAATCAGAAGAATCCAAAAATCAACCGGGTAATGAGGTCATGCAGCTAGCCATCCTATAATAGATCATTGGTCCACATCTCATAAGAATCCATAATCATCCAAATAACAAGGTCATACCACTAGATGAAAATTTTACTTAAAAATCTACAACACGAGACGTAGTACGTCGAGCGAAATAATCCAAACAAGGAAACCCACATGTATATACCACATATCTCGTATTGTAGATAATTAAATATTAATTCCAATCTGTGTACGAAAAGAAATATAACTAGTCCACATCTCACAAGAGTCCATAATCATCTAAGTAATGAGGTCATGTAACTAACCATCCTATAACAGATTACTGGTCCATATCTCACATAGAGTCAACATTCATATTCTCGGATAAATGACTGCTCACAAATCCTCTACGTGCATCCAATACCACTACACGAATCGATCAGAGGACTACACACAATCCGATTTCAGCATGATCCGAACTCAAGCAAAACTCGGGTGACTACACAAATTTACTGACCAAAGTGACTACACAAATTCACTTTTGCCTAACAAACTAACCCCGGTAACTACACGAATTCGCTGGTGAAAGCCTGAAAGATATATCAACAGCTACATACGATCACATGAGCCAAGACTTCTCCATCCCAACTCTTCTTGTTTTCTAAGTCAACAAACATAGCTTATACTAGATCTCTGGTCCACCTCCTAAATTTAGTCAATGCACACACACACATGTCATTAAGTCTTATTCATGATGGGCAAAGCCACTAAGTTATGAACTACTAATGTCTCTCAAACAAAATAAGGAAATAATAAATAAAAACAACCGATCATGTACAACGATGTCATGACATATCACGTAATTAAATCTAAGAATTATAAATCATAAACAACATCTATATAATTTAGAAAATAATCTTTTTCTAATATAATTTATTTTAAATCATTTCTCGTTATAATTAATCTAAAATAATCCCTTTTCTAAAAATAAATTCTTTTAGAATATATATAATAACTTAAAATAATTCCTTTTCAAGATAAATTATTTATTCCTCGTTAAAATCATTCAAAAAATAATTTTCTTTTCAAATAAATTCTTTTAAAATATTTATTATTCTAGAATGATTCTTTTCTCAAAATAAATTCTTTTAAAATATTATAATTATCCTAAATAAATTCTTTAAATTTATTATAAATTTTTTAAATTTATTATAAATTCTCTAAAATGATTCCGTTGTCAAAATAAATTCTTTTATTTTATTATAATTATTCTAAAAAATACTACTTAGCATATTATTATAATTTATTTAATATTATTCATCAAACAAACCCACACAGATAATTACATCACAATCTAAAATTCTAGTAAATGACAAATAAAAAATAGAATTTTGCACATACTTAATTTATGACAAATATAAGAATTATAATGAATAAATAATCAAGAATCGGTATATTACATCGGGTTTCTGTTGAACATATCGAAGTTGACGCGCGAGTCCGCGGGTCAGGCAACGACGAGTGTCAGTGGTCAGAGGGCGTTAGGTGGCGGCTGACGACAAGTGGCTGAGATGGGGAGGTGCTGGAGGTGGAGCTCGGGGATGACGGGGAGCTCTCAGGGAAGCGATGAGCAGGGAGGATGGGCGATGACCTCAGGGCAGCGGATCTAGAGGAGATCCGGGGGAGGGGTTGGTCAGAGATGGGAAGAGGAGAGCTGGTGGTTCGGGAGATGGTGTTGGAGGTGGTCGGCGGGCTCAGGCTTGGACAGAGCTGGGCTGGGGCTCGAGGAGGATGAGCGGTTGTAGAGGTTGAGGCAGTTTGCAGGGCGAGGCAAGGTGTAAGAGGAGGATACGGGGCTGGTGTGGATCTTGGTGCGGGCTCAGGAGATGGAGGTTGAAGTGATGGCAATGAAGGTTAGAGCTGGGGGAAGGCAGAGGTGGAGGCGAAGGCGGGGTTCGAGCTGGGTGTGAGCTTTGGTTCGGGCGTCGTCGGAGAAGGGGGTGAGTGAGGAGGTTCGGCGCTGGGGTGGCGGGCTGAGATCCGGGGTTAGCTGGTGGAGAAGAAGGAGGGGAGCTTAGGTAGGAGGCTGGTGGTCGGTGGGTTTGGGAAAGACGATGAAGGAGGAGCGGGAGGATGAAAGAGAGGAGAGAGAGAGAGAGAGAGAGAGAGAGAGAGAGAGAGAGAGAGAGAGA
>BQKN01055519.1:19661-52373 GCA_022839385.1 Asparagus kiusianus | reverse complement strand
GAGAGAGAGAGAGAGAGAGAGAGAGAGAGAGAGAGAGAGAGAGAGAATGAATATATATAAATAGGTTAGGGTTTAGGGAAATAATTAAGAAATTAATTAAAAATAATTAGGGAAAAATCAATATTAATTATAATAATAATAACAATAACAATAATTAAATAACTAATATTAATTTAAAAGTTTTCACCTCAATAATTTAATTTATAATTATCAAAATTATTAAATAAATATAAAATTGGATTTTTAAATCGTAGAAAATTCTAAAAAATCAAGAAAATATAAATACTCTTTTGAAAATAATAATTTAATATTTTAAAATACTGAAAAGATTATTTTAACTAGTATCGAAAATTCATGGTCATTATAATTGACATGCATTGTCGAGATACTTGACTCACATTGAGTTGATGAAAGTAAATTAACATAGGATAAAACATTCCTCATTAGTTATGGATGCTCAGTGTGGTTGTTTATCCCGTAATGAGACCTCGGTTGTACCACACTAGAAGTATTTGGTTGTTTTTCCCATAATGAGACCTTGATTGTACCAAATACTCGAAGGTGATCGGTGTATTTTTTCAGGTTGGGCTGATGTGCCTATTCACCATTGTACGATCATCTGGAAGTATATCCAAAATAGGAAGATAAAACTTGTTACCGTAGAACAATTGAGTAAGGAAGTTGAACCCACACGTTATTGTGCGAACCTTACTAGAGTATCATTATTTCATGTAGCTGAGATAGGGAGATAAAACCTATTATCACAGAGCGATTGAGTATGAACCTTACAAGAGTATCTCTATTGCAAAAAGAGAGCCATACATATATATAGTTGTAGTATGATTCTATGTAGTTTACCTATGAGTAGGCTACACATTGGATATATGACATACTTGACATGGTATTTTGTAATGTTTGAGCTGAATAATATTTCCTTATGATTGTGCCAGCTACCTGAGGGTAGTCTAGGATTATGAAAAATGGTTTCATTATGATTGAGGGTAAAAGCTATAATATTTCTGTTTGTGATGATTGTTCATATATAGGTTTGAAGTTAGTAGTTAGTATTTCATAGCTCGAGATATATGGTATATACATGAGTGTTTCCTTATTTGGATTATTTCGCTCGACGTACCAGTCTCGAGTTGTGGATTTCTAGTACTAGTTTCACTTGCATTTTTATTCTTAGTTGAGATTAATATTTAGCAATTCATAATTTGGGGTACGAGGTATATACATGAGGGTTTCCTTGTTTAGATTATTTCACTCGACGTACCCATTCTCATGTTATGAATCTCTAAATACCAATTTTCATTTAGCATAGTATTGATGACTTTATATTTATTTGTACTAACCAGTATTTTTTATATACTACTACCCCTTCCCCTTGGGGGCGATAGAGATGATCGCTCTAGCGCTTGACGCTCGTTGTTTCCCCGCTTTTCAGGTGACGAGTCAAGCATACGGAGTGTCGCAGGTTGATGGTGTCGTATCTTAGCTTCCGTCTTATTAATTTTATTAGTAGTTATTTACAGAGCTCCACAGTAGTTGTTTATCTTCAGACTCTAGAGATTGTATTTTTATTTTGTAGAGGTAGTGTGCCTTAGTGAGATTTCTTTAACTCTTTATTTTAAGACATTGTACATTTATTATAGTTCAGAGATATTCTAATTATATTTTAGTTAGGCTTATTTGTTGATCATACTTCTTCTATGTATATTCTGTTCTTACACTATTTCTATTATTTGCTTGTTTTATACCTTCACCTATTTGTTGATTCTACTAGAGAGATAGTGATTGTAATGGTGAAATATATCATAGCATGATGTTTGTGCTTGTCAAGTTTGACAATATAGGTTTCACCTTAGACTGCAGCCTTGTGTGAACCCTTGTGCGTCATAGTTGGTATCAGAGCTCTAGTTCTAGTATCTTTAGGGTCATGCCTGTGTCATATTGTGGAGCTAAGGATATAGTTTCCTAGGAATTATGTATAAAGTCCGTTAGGAATTCCTAATATGTGTGAGGATGTATTATATATATGCGAAAATTACCAATTTTTTTTATTATGAACTATTTTCTTGAAGTATAAAGCATGCTGTGAGTGATAAGTAATACCATTTTCCTATTGGTATACATTTTATTTTTATACCTAGAATCCCATTTACTGTGTCTTATAATTCTATTTTGAAAACTGTAGATGTCAGGACGAGCAGAGCAAGCTAATTCAGAGCTTGAGCGACAACATGCTCCATAATATTTGATCGACATCCTAGCGTCATTAACACCTAGAATAGCAGCCCTAGAAGAGCATTTGGACAACCTCGCCAGTAGCACCATCATTTGAAGTTCCTTCAATAGTTGCACCAGCTGAGTTTATTATAAAGGTGTCATCAGAAGTTGAGCCAACCCCAACTACCATTAAAGTTATAAGAAAAGAAGAGAGCTCTAAGATAGGATAAACCAGAGACAAGGGCAAGAAGAAGAGGACATTTCCAAGACCAGCAGGGTCTCAGCTAGATAATCAAAAGCAATAGAATAATACCAGTCCGAGGGGACGACCGAATCAAACAACTCCAAAGTAGTGCAGATTTTTGGGATTTTGTTATAACTGTAATAAATTCGGTTATAGAGCCACAAAGTATCATGGTGAATCAATGAAAGGCCAGCAAAGCAAGAGTCAGAACTCACAAAAGGCACAGAGAGCGCGAGAACAACACAAAATGTAGGGTGCATGTTATAAATGCCACAAGATTGGACATAGAGCGAGAGATTGTCATAAAGCACCAGTAGGAGGTCAGCAGGATAGAGACCAGAATCAGCAGCCGTAGAATCACAGGCATGGCCAATAATAGAGGATCGAACCACCTCTAGCAGCTTCGAGAATTAAAGATCAGATGCATGAAAATCAGGAGCTACCTCTGAATCAAAGAGATTCACATGCTACAGAGCCTATAGTGCAGCATAACATAACGATCAACCAAGTTTTTGAGATATATGATGTGATCTAAGAGCAGAATCATAGTGGAAGGTATGTTCTCGATGAACTCCTTCCAAATTCGTATCTTTTGGGAACTTCACAATATGCTATCATGGATAGCCTTCGGTTAGTTACACATTCTCTAGACAATCATTTTCAGTCTTCTTTCCTTTGGGAGAGACATCCCTCTTAGAGAGTATTTGTAGGAGATGCATTATCAGTTTAGATGAGTCCAAGTTCAAAGTTGGTTAATTCGTTTTGTATACATACCCAAGCTTGATGTGATGTTTTGGTATGGATTGATTATTTTCCTACCACATTAGTATCGACTGTAGGTGAAGATAGTTATTTTGTAAGTATTCGATAGATTTGTATGGTTTGTAGCAACCCCATAGGGTAACCAGAATGCAAAGTTATTTCTAGCATACATCGAGGAGGTGATGAGACGGGATCGGGGTGAAAATTTGAGTGAGACGTGAGTGGTCTCAGAGTATCATAATGTCTTGCAGGATATATCAGGTTTACCTCCAGTGAGAGAGGTCGAGTTTTACATTGAGTTGTAGTCAGGCACCGCACCGATACCCCGAGCACCTTATCATATGACATCGGTTGAAATGAGGAAGCTTATGATCTAGCTAGATATCGACTATAGAGGGTTTATGACTTGTTTGACCGGTAGAGTACAATTGAGTGCAGTTTCTCGAAGATTAATCTTCGTTCTAATTATATTTCTGTTACGGATTAGGGAGATGGACATCCCCAAAAATACCTTTCAATTTTGATATAAGTCTTTTGAGTTTCTTATCATGTTGTTTGGGCTGACTATTACACCCACAATATTCATGAATTTGATGAATCAGGTTTTCCGTCCATGCTTGGACCAGTTTGTGATAGTATTCATAGATGATATTCTTATTTATCTGAGATAGGAGGCCGAGTACGAACAACACCTATGGTTGACATTGCGGCTTTATGAGAGAACCAACTATACATTACATATGACAAGTGTGAATTTTTGTTACCTAAGATCAGAATTTTGTATCATAGTATCAGCCAAGAGGGCATCGCAGTAAATCCAGCTAAGGTGTAGATCGTTTCAGAGATTCATAACTTCTTAGTTTTTGACTGGCCGTTATAACAAGTTACTTCAAGATTTCTTGAAGATTTTGATATCACTTACACGCCTTATGAAGAAAGGTGTACAGTTATTCGAAGCACAGAGTGTCAGAAAACATTTAGGTTTTGAAGGCTAAATTTATTTCAGCACCAGTGTTGGTTATTCTGAGCAGTGATAAGATTTTTAAGTTGTTTGCATGAAAGAGTAGTCATCGGGTCCTAGAGGTGTTTTGACACCGACCCAGGGAGTAGTGACTTATATTTTAAGGCAATTGAGGATTCATGAGTAAAAATTTTCTCACACATGATTTAAAGCTGACTGTTGTGGTTTTCACATTGAAGAAGTAAAGACATCATTTGTATGGAGTACAAAAAAAATTATATACGAATTATCAGATTTTGGAAGTACATTTATCCCAAAAGAAGTATAACCAGAGGCAGCAACAAAGAGTAGAGTTTATTAAAGATTACTAGTTTGTGATTTAGTATCAATTAGGGAAAGACGAGTGTTGTAGCAGACACGTTGAGAAGGAAGCGTCGTTGAGATATTACAGTTTTGTAATGTTTATTGTATTTAGAACTTTACACTCTCGGTCAGATTATCTTTAGACAGGAGATTAGCAAAAATAGTGTTTTCATAGGAGCTTTACCAGTGAAATCATTTTGGAGTGATAGAAAGATCAGTACCCGGTTAGGAAATTGTTAGATTAAAAACCCAAAAGAAGGGAACTTCTATAGAGATTAAACCAAAATGAACCATCAAAACCACGGGGGTTTCCGAATTAAGATCGGGTAGTGATGCCGGGTTATTCACAACTTAAGGAGGATTTATTTGATGAAGTATATCTTTATATCATACCAAGTATACGAAATATTTAGATACATCGAAAATGTATAAAGACTTGAAAGGATGTGTTAATGGAGCGGCATGCGTAAGGAGATTTTGAAATATGTAGCTAAATGTTTTACCTGCCAATAAGTGAAGGTAGTATGTCAGAGACCAGCTGGAACCCTATAGACTTTGCATATTCCCGAGTGGAAGTAGACAGATGTTTCTATAGATTTCATTGTAGGATTGCTAAGATCAAAGAGAAGAAAATGGATCTTTTTGAATGATAGTTGATCCGTTGATATAGTCGGCGAAATTTTTACCCGTGAAAATGACTTATACAACGGAAATGTATGCAAAGATAATTATTTAGGAAATAGTGAGATTTTATGAAGTTACAAAGATGATTGTATCAAATCAAGGATTGGTGTTTACTTTACACTTTTGGAGAATATATTGCAAGCATGCGATATGGATTATCAAGACAAACAAGATGACCACAACCCCATTGATGGAATTCATTTATAACAACATTTATTGAATCTTTATTATACCATATGAGGTGTTGTATGGGAGACCTTGTAGAGTGATTATTAGTGGGCAGAGCCGGAGAATAGATATTACTTAGACCAAAAGTTGTGAGAGCACATTAAGGAGGAATGTAATTTTGATTTGAGAACATAATCTTGCCACTTATAGTCGACAAAAGAGTAATACAGATCAGAGGTGACAACCTCTAAAGTTTTATGTTAGAGATTTTATAAGAATAAAAGTATCGTCAATAAAGGGCGTTCAGCGATTTAGTAGATCGGGAAAAACGTACCCCAAGATATGTTAATCCATTCAGAAATTTCGAGCATGCTGGATTTACATCATTTAGATTTGATTTTCTAGTATTAAGGTTGAGTATAAACGATATATTTTATGTTTTAACGCTCAAGAGGTACTTGCGCAATGAGGAGCAGTGGAGTGTGATTGATACACCAAGTATTGAGATTCAGGATGATTTGATTATATTAGAGATACCGGTTTGTGTTACTGTTAGAGAAAACAAAAGGCTTAGAAACTAAGTGATTTTTTTAGTGAAAGTTCAATGGAATCAGCATGGAGCCGAAGAAGTTTATTGAAAGAGCAAAAAGGATATCAGTCGCGACTACTCACATTTGTTTGAGCAGATAAGATGTTGATATTAAGTATGCTTTTATGCATTAGTAATTATATTATGTTTTTATGCCACATTTATATTTAACGCTAGAATGAGGCATTAACACTTAGCTCCTAATCACTCAGAACATATAGTGTATATATATGGGGCGTTCCTTGTTTTACACGTATTAGTTCCTTGTTTGAAAGTATGGAGCACAATGAAATCGTGTAAAACAAATGGAGTTAGTCTTTTCTAGCAAGCTAGAAATCCACCAGGATTTGCACTATTCTCTTGAGTTGGGTGGTGCAAAGATAGCCCAACTTAAATAAGAGCTTAAGGCGGCCGAGGAGGCTCAGGCTATCCTAGAACTAGAGATGGTTAGCACGGAATGGGCTTGAGCTCAGGTGCTTGGGAAATAGAGCTCTCTCGAGAGAAGTTATCAAAGATGGAGGATGAAGATGCGCAGACCTTGACTGCCACTGAGGACACCGTCAAAGCCAACTTACAGATTAAACTTGAGCATGCCTATGCAGAGAAGCTCTATAGATTAGAACAACAAATTTGTAGTCGCAAGCTCCCTCTCGATTGATAATACATTCTCTTGTATCTCCTTTTGATTCAACTTTATTAATAGAAATAAAGTCTTCTATTTAGTGCATTTTTTATTATTATGATTTCTTATTCCGTTTGGAACAAATAATAACAACATTCATAGGATTTTTGACAAACCCTCAGCCATCAACGGATTTGATATGCCTTTATCGATTACCGTTTGAATCGGGCTAGGATGTGAATTATCTAAGTCCGTTCCACATGTAACGTTGTGCTAAAAGAATTAACTCTCTTAGACTTAATGCTATGATATTGAATACGTAGACTTCGTCATTTTCACAGGAATGTACTACTCAGCAACATGTGTTAAATGCAGACTTATCTTTAATTAGGGATCAAGATAAAGTCCCCCATGTATGAAAGGCATGGATTTTGGTGTTGAAAGATTATGTTTTCTCTTGGGGCAAAGACAAACTCGGTGTTTTGTCTTCTATTTGGGGCAAAGGCGAACCTTACGTTGGAGAGGAAGAAATTTATTTTCTATTTCTCGCTTCAAAAAGAGACTCAGAGTGGCATCTCCACTCTGAGAATCTTGAAAGGTAAAACTAAGAGTGGGATCTCCACTCCGTGAATCAAAGAGATTCGAATAACCCTAACTATCGAAATGTTTGATTACCCAATCTCAAGGTGGATTTCTTGTTTATTAAGATGAAATTCCAACTTTGGCCCTAACTATAGGAAGGTTTGACCAAAGGGGAGTTTTGAGATGACCCTAACTGTCTGAAGGTTTGATCGCCCAATCTAGGTGGAGACCTCTCATTTATCGAAATAAAATTCTGGTTTTGGTCCAAACTGTAGGAAGGTTTGACCATTCAATTTAAAAGTTGACCTCTCGTTCATGGAAGGGATCGAGAGGGAATTTGGTTTTGGTCCTAACTATAGGAAACTTTGACCAAATAGAAGTTTGAGACAACCCTAACTATAAGAAAGTTTGATCGCTTGATTTGAAAGTGGACCTCTTATTCATGGAAGGAATCGAGAGGGGATTTTGGTTTTGGTCTTAACTTGTAAAACCCCATAAATATGAATATTATATGAATAATAATAATAAATATGTTATATGGTGATAAATAATATATTTTGATGTTTGAGTATGCTAGAGATTGATTTAAGATCAATCCAATGTATATATATGAATATAGGAGCGAAATCATGCACGGCAAGCACGAGCTTGAATCTGGAAAAACGATTAGCTACACATTTTTCTATTTTACACACTGATATAAAAAAATTTGGAAATACTCAAAAGACAAAAGTTGTAGGACTTTTTAATAGATTTCCAATAAATCTTAGATCACCTGATTCTGAGGTCGAATATGAAAGTTATAGCAAAATTACAGAATGTTATTTTTCTAGTCAGACTAGGTTTCCTGGTTCGGGTCAAACATGTTTGTTTCAGGTTTACCTCTATAAATACCTATATTTTTCATAAAAATTCTCTCTTTTTATCAAATCTCTGAACCCTAATAGCCATCCTCTCCCCTCAAAAATCCTAGATCACTTTTCGGTGAACTTTGAGAGCTTTGTGAAGCAAATACCGAGAAGAGGGCGAGTTTGTTGGCTTTTGGCGAGGGAGAACTTATTTTCTTGAGTCATTGAGTTTTTACAGCTACGTTTGAGGCAAGATCATCTTCCTCCAAACCCTTTCCTTAGTAAAGATTAAGTTTTTATTAATTATAATGATGAATCTCATATTGAAGTTTAATCCCATGCTTTAAAAACATGATTTTTGAGGTTAAATCTTAAGCTAATGATAGATTTGAAGTTTATTTCTTGCTGTTTATATTAGTAATATAATCATGATCATTAGGATTAATTTTAATTTTGTTTTTAACTTGTTAATCATGTCCTAATCATTTTTAAAGCATAAATTTATTATTAATTGAGTTTTCATGTAAAAGAGAGATTATTAAACCCTAGGTTTATGATACCTAAGTTCTGTAAACATGTTTAAATAATTTTTCATCTCTGTTAATTATATAGAATTTATCATGTTCAGTTAATCTTGAGGATAAATTTCATGTTTTATTCGAGAAGTTGATTAATTAGGATGTTTACCCTAATTAGATTAAAACAAAAGTTTAATTTTTGTGGAGATGATCTTTTGTTATTTAATGTTCAACTTTTAATATTATTATATGTATCATGATGATATAAATAATTATTTAAATATAGTTATAAATTATACAAATCCGAAAACCTAAGAACCAGATATTGCTTTGGCCAGTCGACCGGCGTCCTAGGGGCGGTCGACCGGTAAAGTCATGTGTGTGCATGTTGTGCACAATTCTATGTCGGTCGACCGACGCCCTTGGGGCGGTTGACCGACTTGGGATATTTTTTTACATGTAGTTTTGTTTCTTATGTTTTTCTAATGCAATCGCAGGGATCGAGCCGCACAATGATATGTGTACAGTCATGGGTACACCTGAATAGTATCGTAGCACAACACAAGTATCCCGAAAGGGGATTATGACAAATTTTGTTTTGATTACACTTGAGATAAAGGTTGATTACACATTTATATACATGTTTGATATCATTAATGAGCACCGCTAAGTACTATGTGGAGTAGTACGTCGATATACCATTAGTACAGGCTATTGATTCGGGTTTGGGATGCTTTATCTAGTAGTCCATCCCGCACTAGGGTGCGATGAGGCTTGTGAGCCATATTTCTAGGATACCTACTTGATAGTCCGTACTCATGTTATGTATAGAGATGCGATAATACTAATAAGCCGTGTACATTGTTAAGATACCGACCGGGCAGTCCGTCCCGCATGATGATGTGATAAATCAAAATCTTGTAAGGATTTACATTGAGATGATTGTTAATAGCCCGAGTCTTTAGTGGATGCCAGTTATGTATATGACTCATTGCTGAGATATATGATCGAGATACTTTGCCCTTGAAAGTACGCAGGGTTATATGCTGATATTTATCTTATCTTCCCAGTGATAGTGGAAGATATTATAAATACGATATTATGAATGTCTTTACTTTCTTTATTACTTTATTTTATTATTAGGTTAGGATCAATGATTAGAGATACACAATTTGAGACATATGGTATATACATGAGGGTTTCCTTGTTTGGATTATTTCGCTCGACGTACTAGTCTCGTATTGTGGGTTTCTAATTATTGATTTCATTTAGATTGTTTATCTCTAGTTCGGTATTAATGTTTAGGCGTCTATAATTTGAGATATATGGTATATATATAAGGATTTCCTTGTTTGGAATATTTTGCTTGACGTACTACGTCTCGTCTTGTAGGTGTCTAAATATTAACTCCATTAGATATGATGTGACGCCCCTGAGTTCACACAAGTCTGCAGTCCAAGGTGAAACCAAGAATGTCAAACCTACCATGCACCACACCGTACAATAACATGTTTCACCATCACAATTAATTACTATCTCTCTAGTAGAGTCAATAACAGGTATAGGTACAAAAGTAAGTAAAAGATTATATAAGAGTCAACTGACGAAATAAAAGAGATCAAATTAATATTCCATCAATTACCATACTAAAATATAAGTCAATGTCTGAAACAAATAAACTGGAGTTCTCAACAAGCCTCAAATACAAAATGTCTGAAGTAAAGGAAATAAGGCACACATCCTTTACAACTTCTAGAATAAACTCTCAAAATGTCTAAACAAAGCCTACTGTGGAGCTCAGAAGTAAGATATAACTATAATAGAATAGCTGAAGCTAGAGTGCCTCGCCATCAACCTGCGACTCTCCGGGCTCCTGGCGTGTTACCTAAAAGGGGGAGGGACAACGAGCGTCAAAGCGCTAGCGAGCAACATCACAACCAACCCCAAGGGAAAAGGGCTCGTTGTATACAGAAAATACATTTATAACATATATATATAAAATCACAAATCCTATTTAGGTAATTACAATGTGAGCATAAGTACGTCGAGCGAAATAATCCAAATAAGGAAACCCTCATATATATACCATGTAGCTCAGATTGTAAATACCTATGTATAAGAGGATTTTAGTGTTTAGGAAGTTACAACCCGAGCATAGGTATGTCGAGCGAAATAATCCAAACATGGAAACCCTCATGTATATACCTTGTATCTCAAATTGTACATCCCTAAATACTAAACCCAAAATCTAATACAAGAAACATTTATAAAAGAAGGCAAACTCATCTCAGACTTAATTATGGTGTCGTGTCACAACTCGTATAAATGTCGTGTCCAGCCTATGCAAGTATAGGTGTTAACTCTCAAGGTCTGAATTGATGTAGTGGATGTCCAACACATGGACTGCATATGTAAACGGTCCAACACATAGACTGAAAGTGATAAGTGTCCAACACATGGACTACACATCATAATCGCCCAACACATGGACTAGATGAGTTATATGAATAGGTGCATATACCCTAATTTCTCACGTGTCTCGGTGCGCAAACCTAAACTCGTGTTCGCATGATATTTCACATGTAAAGATATAGATTATACATAAATTTTCTAATATCCGTTATTCGAGGCAACTCCTCGTCCATATTTAAGCACGCAACAACAATAAACAAACATAAACAATTTCAGTTAAACTGAAACAACTCAAACAGATTCAAAACTGAAGAAAATACAAAAGAAGAAAACTCCTCATTAGTCGACTCGTTGGTCGACTCATCAGTCGACCCATAAGTCGACCAGACAAAACACAAAACTGAAGTTTTCCCCATCAGTCGACTCATTGGTCGACTCATCAGTTGACTCATAAGTCGACTCATGAGTCGACACATTGGTCGACTGAGAAGAAAATCCCCAGTTTTCTGTCCACGATAATTATTTGCCAAAATTATAAATTTATTGTTCTCTTTGATCATGTCCAACAATATAAATCGGATTCTAACACATGTATATCAGCAGAAACAAAAGATTTGCTTGTATTATCTTACATTAAAACCCTAAACATATAAACATGTTTAAAAACGTATTGAAAACAGTAAATCATATTGAAACTCATGTTTAAACAAATTTCCAGATCTGGATCTTAATTTACAAATTCGTTTGTGAGCTTTTTATAACTGGAAAATATAGATCTTATATCTCATAATGTAAAGTATCTATTTTTATGCACAAAATATGTTTTAGGCTCAAAAATCCAAAATAAAAACTTAAGAAAATCTATACAAACAGTGGGTGTAGGATTGGGCAAGATGTTACTCGCCTCTGAAGTGTTGTAAACTCCTGAATCCGATGAGAGGACGATCCCCTTCGACAGCAGCACCAAGATCCCGCTGAAAACTCCTCTGAAACTCCTCCAAAATCACCAAAACGAACTAGGGTTTGAGGGAAGAGAGGGCTAGGGTTTCTCTAGGATTCTGATGGGTTTTTGGGTTGGTTTCGGGTAAAATAGTATATATATATTACGGTTAAAACCCGAAAAAAACCCAACCAAACCCGCAATTAAAAGAAAACCCGAAATCAGTCTGTCAGTCGACTCATAGGTCGACTCATCAGTCGACTTATTAGTCGACTCATGAGTCGACTGGGCAGACACTAACTCCAGATTTCGTGCATGTTTTGATGTACAGCCAAAACCAATGTACGAAACTCTACGAAACCACACTCATACATTACTAACAACTTGTTACCAAGTATCTCTATGACCTCAAGTCATTTATCACAAATAGAATTATTTACACACTAATAATTCACATATACTTCTAACAAAATACGGGGTTCTACATTCTTCCCCCCTTAAAAGAATTTCGTCCTCGAAATTCAGAAGGCATATTCAAACAAATAGTATCACTCTAGACGAGCATAAAGTGATATTTTATATTTAACAATCCAGGATGACTATATTCCCACTCAACCCTTAATCAAATGGAACTAGTACGTCGGGCGAAAAATCCAAACAAGGAACCCCCCATATATATACCATGTGTTCCAAAAGGTTAAAAATTGAGCGGAATTATCCTCATCCTAGCGTTAAATCCAAATATAATCACACAGATACTCATGCACATAAATCAATTCACTTCCTCAATAAATGCAGGAAGTAGCGCTACATATTATCTTCGCGCTCTCAGAAAAATCATCTTCGATGCCTACACTTAACTATCTAAAATGTAAATACCCCCACTTAACCCCTAACTAAATGGAACAAGTACATCGAGCAAAAAATCCAAACAAGGAACCCCTCATATATATACCATATGTTCTAAGTACTTAGGAGATAAGTGGTAATACCCTCATTTTAGTGTTAAGTATAAACTTCACCACAATTGAATCTATAAGCCATATATAAATCATACAAATAGCTTTAATTTACCTGCTCAAACATGTGTGGATAGTCGTGACGCATGTCCTCTTCGCGCTCCTAAGAAATCTCCTTAACGCCTCTTCGGTTCCACTGAACTTTCACTAAAGGAATCACTTTGTTTCTAAGCCTCTTGTCCTCCCTTGCAAGAATACTAACTGGAATCTCAATAGTAGTCAAATCCTCCTGAAGCTCAATCTCTGGTGCATCCAATACCCTCTGTTTCTCCTCATCATGCAAGTGCTTCTTGAGCATAGAAACATGAAATACATTGTGTATACTAGACATCGATACTGGAAGATCTAGTCTGTATGACACCACTCTAATGCGCTCCAAAATCCGAAAGGGTCCAATATATCTCAGTGCAAGCTTTCCCCGTCTTCCGAATCACTGAACGTCTTTCATAGGCGATACCTTCAGCATAACCGCATCTCCAACCTGAAACTTCAAGGGTCTTCATCTCTTATCTGCATAGCTCTTCTGCCGACTCTGGCCTGCTAAAATCCTCTCTCTGATTAATGTTACTTTCTCAGTAGTCTGCCTCACAAGCTCTGGTCCAAGCATTAAGCTATCCTCCGGCTCTGCCCAACATATCGGTGATCTACAAGGTCTCCCGTACAATGTTTCATATGGGGCCATACCGATCGTCGCTTGCTAACTATTATCATAAGCAAACTCTATCAGTGGAATATGCTCCTCCCAGCTGCCCTGAAAATTAATGACACAAGCCTGCAACATGTCCTCTAACACCTGGTTCACCCTCTCCGTCTGACCACCGTCTGTGGGTGGAATACACTACTGTAAGATAACCTACTGCCGAACGAATCCTGGAAACTCCTACAAAAATGTGAAGTAAACACTGAACCTCTGTCTGAAACGATCATGTCTGGAACTCCATGAAGTCGAACTATCTCCCGAATAAATATCCTAGTGTATGCCTCGGCGGTATAAGTAGTCCTTACAGGAATAAAATGGGCTGACTTCGTCAATCGATCCACAACCACCCAAACTGAGTCATTCCCCTTCTTCGACTTCGGCAACCCTACAATGAAATCCGTAGAAATGTCCGCCCACTTCCACTCTAGGATGGGTAAAGGCTGAAGTGTTCCTGTTGGTCTCTGATGCTCTGCCTTCACCTGCTGACAGGTAAAACACTTAGCCACATACTCTGAAATCTCTCGACGCATAACACTCCACCAGAAGTGTCTCCTCAAGTCCTTATACATCTTAGTGGTCCCTGGATGTACTGTATACCTAGTACGATGTGCCTCATCAAGTAACTCTCTTCAGCTCAGCACTGGATGGCATAACCAATCTACCCTTCATCCGTAGACCTCCATCTGCTCCAATGGTCTAATCAGCCTTAGGCTCTTTGGAAATCTCCTCCTTACAGATTTGAATCCAAGAGTCTTCTAACTGAGCTCTGACAACTTAGGTACTCCAAGATGGCAGCACTGATACAGTTCCCAAAAACGCACTGGTTCTGCCAATCTCGGGTTTGAAATCAAACTGGCTAAGAGCAAGAAGATCTCTGTACAAAGAACACCTCAAAGCTACAACATGATGTCGACGCTTCCTACTCAAAGCATCTGCTATGACGTTCGCCTTCCCGGGATAATACTGAATCACGAACTCGTAGTCCTTGATAAACTCAATCCATCTCCTCTGTCTCTGGTTGAGTTCTTTTTGAGAGAAAAGATACTTCAGACTCAGGTGGTCTGTGAACAACTCAAACTTCACTCCATACAAATAGTGCCTCCACGACTTCAATGTAAATACCACTGCTGCTAACTCCAAATCATGAGTGGGATAGTTCTGCTCATGTACCCTCAACTACCGTGATATATATGCTACTACTCTCTGAGTTTGCATCAATACACCTACTAAACCTGCCAACGATGCATCTGTGTAGACGACGAACGTCCTGTCGCTACTCGGAATAGTCAAAACTAGTGCTGAAGTCAACTTAGTCGTCAAGATATTAAAGGACTTCTGGCACTCCACACTCTAAATAAACTGTACACCCTTCTTCGTAAGGCGTGTAAGTAGCGTCGAAATCTTTGAGAAGTCCTGGATAAACTTCCTGTAATAACCTACTAATCGCAAGAAGCTACGAATCTCTGTCACCGTCTTTAGTGGTTCCCAATCAAGCACTGCTATAACCTTAGCTGGGTCTTCTGATATGCCCTCTCTGCTGATGACGTGACCGAGAAACCTGACCTCTGAAAGCTAAAACTCGCACTTGCTGAACTTGGCATATAACTGGTGCTCCTGCAGAGTCCTCAAAGCTAATCGTAGGTGCTCCTCGTGGTCTGCCTCCGATCTCGAATAAATGAGGATGTCGTCGATAAAAACAATCACAAACTGATCTAAGAATGGACGAAAAACCCGGTTCATCAAGTCCATGAATACCACAGGAGCATTGGTCAGTCCGAATGGCATGACCATGAACTCGAAAGATCGATATCGAGTAAGAAAAGTGGTCTTGGGAATATCATTCTCCCGAACCGGAATATCCATCTCCCGAACCCGCAACTGGTGATAACCAGAACGAAGATCAATCTTCGAGAAGAACTACGCTCCCTGTAGTTGGTCGAACAAGTCATCAGTCCTAGGCAATGGGTACCTATTCCGGATGGTGACCTTGTTCAACTCCCTATAATCAATGCACAATCTCATACTACCGTCCTTCTTCTTCACGAAGAGAACCGGTGCGCCCCACGGAGAATGACTCCGACGAATAAAACCCTAAGCTAATAACTCGTCCAACTGGGTCTGAATCTCCCTCATCTCAGCTGGTGCCATGCGATAGGGTGCGCGGGATATCGGGGCTGTGCCTGGCTGCAACTCAATACAGAACTCAACCTCTCTCACAGGAGGTAATCCAGGTATTTCCTGAAAGACATCCTAATACTCTGAGACAACTCTAGTCTCTAATAAATCAACACCCTGATCCTGTCGCATCACCTCCTCGATGTACGCCAGAAATGACTCCGCAAAACGGTTGCCCTGAGAGGTTACCACAATCATCTCAGACCCATCGGACGCCCGCAAATTGACTGTCTTCGCAATGCAGTCAATACTAACATGGTAGGAAGACAACCAATCCATACCAAGAATGACATCGAACTCGGACATATGCAACACTATCAAATCAACCACGAACTCCGACTCATCTAGACTGATAGTACACCTCCTACAAATGCTCTCCAGAAGCGATATCTCACCTAAAGGGGTGGAAACTGATAAAGGGGTGTCTAATGGCTGTGTTACGAGCTGGAGTCTAGACATAAAATCATACGAAATGAAGGAATGCGAAGCTCCCGAATCGAAGAGAATACGGACGGGAAAAGAATTCACAAGAAACGTACCCTCCACCACTGCTCCGCTAGCTCCATGATCACGCGGTACTACCGCATATATTCTGCCTGTGGCTAGAGACTGCTCTGCTACTAGTACTGGAGAATACGGTACTATCTGCCCCTAAGGAACCTCCTGAACTGCCCGAATCTACCCCTCAGTCCTCTGTGCTGCTGGCGGTGCCTTAAATCTCGCCTGCTAGCCCTGAACTCTGCCCTGTTGTCGCTGCTGCTGCTGGTTCGGGCCCTTGCCCTGCTGAGCTCCTATTAGTACGCTGCGACACTCTGATGCCTTATGCCCGACCTTGCGACAGTTATAGCAAACTCCCTAGAACTTGCGCTGCTGATGCGCTCTCTGATCATGCTGAGGTCCCTTCTTATGAGGACCTTGCTGCTGCTGCTGAGATCCAGAAAAAGGCCTCTTGTTCTTCCCCTTATCTCCGGTCTGTCCTGCCTTGGTCTTCCCTTCTTTATCCTTCTGGAACATAGCAGTCTCAATCTCCTGAGAAGTGGCGGCCTCAGCTACCTCCCGAACTGAATAGAACTTCCTCGAGATGAGGTATCGACAGAGGTTAGGGCGGAGCCCTGCTAGGAACATCTGAGCCTGTCGCTCTCCCATCTGGCACATGCCCGTGAAGTGCCTATGCTCGTGTTGTAACTTCCTAAACACTAAAATCCTCTTATACATGAAGCAGACGGCTCTATGGCTCTGTCTGGGATTGCTGGAGGAATGACTGCAGGTGCGGCCTCTGGGGGAATGACTGCGAGAGACCCCCCGAGGCCGCACCTGCAGTCATTCCACCAGCAATCCCAGATATTTTGAGAGTTTATTCTAGAAGTTGTAAAGGCTGTGTGCCTTATTTCCTTTACTTCAGACATTTTGTATTTGAGGCTTGTTGAGAACTCCAGTTTATTCGTTTCAGACATTGACTTATATTTCAGTATGGTAATTGATGGAATATTAATTTGATCTCTTTTATTTCGTCAGTTGACTCTTTTATGATCTTTTACTTGCTTTTGTACCTACACCTGTTATTGCCTCTGCTAGAGAGATAGTAATTGTGATGGTGAAACATGTTATTGCACGGTGTGGTGCATGGTAGGTTTGACATTCTTGGTTTCACCTTGGACTGTAGCCTTGTGTGAACCCAGGGGCGTCACATATGAGGAGAATGATCTAGATAGACTATGCTTAATAGGTATAGCCTCCACTTCATCTAGTAGCCCTTCCTCTGTAGGCGGATGGAGGTGATCTTGTTGTAGCGATCTGATGCTCTTGTTGTTGTTCTTTTTATTTTAAAATTTCTTTTCAGGTAGCTGATGCGGCATAAACATGTACCAAAAATGTTACAAGTGCACAACCGGATAGTATAAAAAGTTATCGATCCCACGAGGAAGATGTTTTGTAGGAGAAAATTAAAATTAGTTCTAATGTTGTGTGCATTACAAATAGGAGTGATGAGTGAATGTGATTGTGGAGAGATAGTGAAGGTGATAGTGTGTAAATAGGCATAAAATGTAAGTGAGAGTGGATGTGATAATGAATGAATGATTTTCACAAGGAGAGATGAATAAAATCAAGAATCAAAAAGGAAAATTCAAGAATAAAAAGAAAATTCAAGAAGGTAAAGATGACAGATTCAATTAAAGATATGGGTAATCTAGAATTGAATCCACTTCTTAGAAAATGATGATTCCCTAGAGGGTTCTAGCCTAAAGGCGAATCAAAGAAAATAAAAATAAACAAAAAGAAAACTAAACCCAAGAGGGTTCTAGCCTCAAGGTGAATAGTACAAGAAATTAAAATCTAACTACAAAATAAATTATAAAATCTAAACTATAAAATAAATTATAAGAATTAAATGTAAGAAAATAAATCTACTCTATAAGCATGAAATAAATCTAAGGCAAGAGGGTTCTAGCCTCTTGGCTATTTAAACAAGAAAATAAAATCTAATTACAAGCATGAAAATAAATCTAAACTAATAAGCAATAAAAAAGAAATAAGAAAAACAAACCTTTAAATTAATCTCCATCTCCATCTTCATCTTCATCATCCAACAAAGAGAAGAAAAGAAAAATTTAAAGTGGTAAAAAAATTCTTTTATTAATTGTAACAAAAAGTTATAAATTTGGAATGCCTTCTCAATTAAGAGTAGCCCTCCTCTCCAAATGGAGTTACAAAATTTTTTACACCTTTAACCCCTCACTCTCTACCCCTATTTATAGTAAATAATAATGAATGAGAGCCCTTGGATGAAGACTTAAGCCCTAAGGAATTATTTTTAGCCTTTGAGCTTTTGGGCTTGGATTCTTGGGCCTTTTGCTTATTGATTTTCCATTGGGCTTTTTGATTTTCCTTTGAGCTTTGCTTCATTTCTTCATAATTCAAGCTTCATTGTTTTGGTTCTAGACTTTTGCTTCATGGGCTTCTGGCTTGATTTTTGGATTGTTCATAATGCATACAAGAGGTAAGGCTTTGCTTCATGAGCTTTAGCGTTTTGGGCTTCATTAATTCATGGCTTGATTCTTTTGCTTTGGGCTTTTGGATAAATTGGCAATTTGATTTTCCAATAGGCTTCTTGATTTCTCTTTTGCTTTATTTCTTCATTAAATCAAGGACTTTTGATGAGAGATGAGATTTTTTGGAATTTATTCTTCATTAATCTGCAATTAAAGATAAAAATAATTATTAGTGTTATATTTATTCATAAAAAATAGATAATGAGGATATAAAATTATAATAAAATGTGATTATCAAATACCCCCACACCTAAACTTTTACTAGTCCTCTAGCGAAAGAAAAATGAAAGAAAAACTAACTCACTTACGCAGGAATCGCGGTTGTATTTAGCGCATACAACAAACCTTTAAACCCCTAGGTTACCCTAGTGGACGAGTTGTAGTCTCGTGAGGATTTGAAGTGAATATACCCATAAAATTCGGTCAACTTGCCAAATTAAAGAAGTTAGTAAATAACTAAATTCACTTGATAACTTTAGACAATCTAATTGAAGCCAGTTATGACTCCAGAAAATGTTTTTATATATAACTCTAAGGTAAACTTCCAAGAAAATCTTCTCATTATAATAATACAAAACCAAGCCAAACTTAGAAATTTAATTTAAAATTTTTGAAAAGAACATGCTAACGCTTTGTTTAAAATAATATTCAAGTTGCTTGATCTAAAATATTTTCCAAGACCATATATACAAATATAATTATATATATAAAACATTTATTAGTATTTTTATTTATTTTTTTTATATTTTTATTTTTTTAAACTCTTTCTTCCTTGGTGATTTTTTTCTACTTTAACTGGTTTTCTAAGCGACCATTTAACGAGTTTTGGGATAATGGATCCCAACCCAATTGGGCTTAGGTAATTAAGTATGGAAATACTCCTTGGGCTTAATTACTCGGTCAGTTTAGGCTTTATAAGATAGAACCACCTTAAATTCAAGAGTTTTTTCTTTCTTTCTTTCTTTCTTTTTTTTGTGCCCATTTTTCGCACTCTTCTTTTGCAATTTTTTTTATATGTATATGTGTATATATTCTGAAAAATATGTAAGTCAAGACACTTTTGAAAAATTATTTTTAACTCTAAGCTAAGCATGCATAAATTTCATTATTTTAAATAAAAATCTAAGTTAAGGCTTAAGTAAAGTATACTACTTTGAAAATCATTTGTTAAGAAATTTATCTAGAGTTATCATAAAAGGTAAACTTGAGTAAATAACAAACTAGGGATTAGAAAATTTAAAATTTATCAAATAAATCAATTATTACATAACTCTATCAATTTGGCAAGTGACGATATTTTTATAATTTTTTTAAGGAAAAGGAAAAATGACAAAATTGCAACTAAAAAGGTAAAATAAAGAGGAAAATAACTAATTCTCACCCCCATATCTAAATTTTGCATTATCCTCAATGCAAACTCTATGATGCATAAAGAAAAGCAGATAAGAAGTGAAGTACTTATATTTGGTCGGTTGATAAAATCTGCAATTACCTTTGGTTTGAGGACGATGAAAAAATTTATTCTTTTTTTTCTCTTTTTTTTGTTGTTTTTTTTCTTCTTTCTTTTTTTCTTTTTTTTTCCTTTTTTTTACAACTGAACAAGAAACTCTCAAATGAGAGAAGAATAAATTCTTTTTGTTATTCTGAAATAAACAAAACAAACAATGTAGCATGAAGTTTTCAACATGAAGAGCTCGTATTCTACATTGCATCCTATCTTATTGTTAAAATTCTTCCCCGGATTTTAAATAAATTCAGAATGATATAATTAATAATGTGAAATTCCAAGCATTTCGGGGTGTTCAATAATTCTTACAATAAAGTAAGGTAGGTATTAATGGTATCATGTATTTTATATTTCTTAATGAACTTAGACTCTTGTACTGTGAAGTTTTGTTTTCTAACAACTAATTCTTCTGTAGCATTTTCCTCAACCCCAAGATTCATGGTTGAGTTCTGAAAATTTGGTTGTTGATTATTCTCCAAGAATCTAAGTTCATCAAGAAAGAGTTCTTCAAAATTTAATTCAAAGCAGCAAATGTTTAACACAGTTTTATTATTCTCAAAGACCTGATCTGCTATTTCTAAAATTTCCAACTCCTCACCAAAAATTTCCTCAAAACTCAAATCAGACTCTTCTTTTTCTTCTTCTTCTTCTGATCTTTCCTGAATGTAATTTATTTCTAGAGGCTGATTATTTGGTTGGTCCTCTGGATTAAAAATGTTGAGATCAGCAGTCAAATTCCCAAAGGACAGCTTCATTTGACCAGTTCTACAGTTGATGAGAGCATTAGAAGTGGCTAAGAATGGTCGTCCTAAGATGACAGGTGTCTGTCCTTTGGGATTAGAAACGGGCTGTGTTTCCAAGACTACGAAATCTACTGGAAAAATAAAATCTCCAATCTTAATTAGAACATCTTCTAACTCGCCCATAGGGACCTTGATAGATCTATCAGCCAACTGCAAAGTGCAACGGGTTGGGTTCAGTATACCTAGACCCAATTGCTGGTAGACTGAATATGGAAGCAAATTGACACTGGCCCATAAGTCTAAAAGCGCCTTATCAATGTGAGTATTACCAATGACACATGAAATGATAGGAGAACCAGGATCCTTACGTTTCAAAGGTATGAGATTTGATAGCATTTCACTGATATTGGCGGCTAAAAAGACTTTCTTTGGAACATTTATTCTCCTCTTCTTAGTACATAATTCTTTTAAAAATTTAGCATAAGATGGAATTTGTTCAATTACATCTAAGAGAGGAATATTGACCTTAACCTGCTTGAATGTTTCTAGGATCTTCTCCTCCTGAGGAGAGTGTTTCCTAGGCCTGAGTTTATCTGGAAAGGGAGCAACTGGTCTAAATCTATCAAAAGCAGGCTCAGGTTCGGTTTTAGGTTCTTGGTCATCTGAGGGGGGTGATTTTTGAATAGATTCATCAGAAGGAGAAGGAGAAGGAATTTGTATTGGATCAAAAGTTTGACTTGGAGGAGTTCTCACTTGATTATCGACCTGTCTACCTGACTGAAGTGAATGGATTATATTCACTTGAGCTTCATAGGATGAACTGCATCCTGTGTCTTTAGGGTTGACCACGTGTTGACTCGGAAATTTTCCTTTCTCTCTTTCACTCACGGCACTAGCTAGTTAACCAAGTTAGGATTCTAATCTAGCTATAGCTTGAGTGTTGGAGTTGAGCATTTGTCCAGTTGATTGCATGAAGGAATTCAGAGTGCTAGACGTTTGAGTCAACATATTCGTGGTTTGAGTGGAGGCCTTAATTATGGTTTCCAAACCTCTTTCTAAGACATTAAGACGTTTATCCTGATCTGGAATGTGAGGAGTCTGAATTACAGCTTGATAAATAGGAGACTGATTTTGATACGGCAGATTGGGTTGTTGAAATTGTGGATGAGAATTGAAAGGAACTGTGTTTCCCCTAGGAAAATGTTGGGTCGAAGCGGGAATGAAGTTTTGAGTTCCGGGAGAATTTCCTTGATTCCATGCAAAGTTGGAATGATTTCTCCAGCCTGGATTATAGGTTGGAAAAAATAGATCATTTCTAGGATGCTGGAATGCAGCGTTCATCTATTCTAATGCATTGTTGTTTCCTAGGAGAGGTCATTCCTCTGAAACGTGGGTAGGAGATTGATAATTATGACATCCTAGGGTAGAAACATGATTGATTTGAGCTGGAGCTCGTTCCTTAATTTCTAAGACTTCTAACCTTCGTAGAATCGTCGCCATCTCCGCTTCAGATGCAATGTTTGACTCCAAGAAAAGACCACTAGACTTAGAATGGGGAACTGATGAAACCCTGTCATCACAGTGTTCCCATTGCATTGTTTTCTCGGATAGACTCTCTAGAAATTCCTAAGCTTCATCGGTATTTTTCCTCATGAAATCCCCGTGGCACATTGATTCTAAGGAAGTTTTTGCAGAATAATCTAACCCCTCATAAATTATTTGGCATAATCGCCATTTTTCTAAACCGTGATGAGGACATTGGATGAGAAGATCTTTAAATCGGTCAAAATACTTCTAAAAAGGTTCTCTCGGAACAATTTTAAAATTCATGATGCTATTTCTTAGCTTTACCATTTTATGGATAGGGAAAAATTTCTTAAGAAAAATGGTGATAAATTCCTCCCAAGTAGTGATGGAATTTACGAGTAAGCTATACAGCCATTTTTTTGCTTTGTCTTACAGAGCAAATGGAATAAATATGAGTTTGATCGCATCTTCTGTTAATTCTCTCATTTTAATCATAATACACACTTCCTAAAATTCCGAGATAAAAATATATGCATCTTCTGTTTCATTTCCAAGGAATTTAGGAAGCATGTTTATGTAATGCGGTCTAAGCTCAAAATTTATTCCATTTGTTTCGGGGAGCTTAATGCAAGAGGGGATTGCATTCCTAATGGGACAGCACATATCTTGAAGAACGGGTGGATTAGGATACGCCATTTCTATGATTGGTTCAAAGTGAATTAATCGATGTGTATTATCCCTAATCCACGGTTACATACACCAAAACTATTTCATTTTATACTTTTTTTTATAAAAGTTAGTTTTTTTAATGAGGAGAGAATGGAAAAAGAGGAATATCCTAACTAAAACAAATCAAAATCAATCACTTTTCAATCACTCTAACTCTAGGGTTAAGCCTAACTCAACTAGACTAGCTCCTAACCAAAAACTTCTAAAGTTAAAAGATTAAAACTTTACCTGGGTAGTTAGCCAGGTAAGGATAGTACTAGAGGGTGATCAGAGATCAATTAAGTATCTCGTTCCTTACGGAGCGCTTTACGCAACCCCTAAACCTTGCCTTAGACACCAACTAATCTAAGAAAACTTAAACCGATTCACTTAAGGATTCTTTGTTCTTTATTGAGCTCGAATCCTTAGGGCCAACATCTAATGAGTTTTATTAGGCTTGGGTGGTGTAGTGAGGAATTAGTGATTTTTGGGCTAAGAAAAGGGTGATGAAATCCCTCACCTTATCTTGATTATGGGGTTTTGCCCTTAAAAATATTTTTAAGTATGTGCCAAATCAAGATGCTCAAATTACTTGGTGAATTCCTACTAACAATATGAAATACAACCCTACGAATTAAAAGCAACTAAAAATGATGGAAAAAAATCTTTTTTTAATTAGGGTTAACAATCAAACAAATGAGAAGAGGAAAATTGTTTGAATTTATTATCTTATTAGTTAATGTCCAAGCGAAAGGTGAATTTTATCGATCCCACGAGAAAGGTGTTTTGTAGGAGAAAATTAAAATTGGTTCTTATGTTGTGTACGTGACAAATAGGAGTGATGAGTGAATGTGATTGTGGAGAGATAGTGAAGGTGATAGTGTGTAAATATGCACAAAATATAAGTGAGAGTGGATGTGACAATGAATGAATGATTTTCACAAGGAGAGATGAATAAAATCAATAATCAAAAAGGAAAATTCAAGAATAAAAAGAAAATTCAAGAAGGTAAAGATGACGGATTCAATTAAAGATATGGGTAATCTAGAATTGAATCCACTTCTTAGAAAATAGTGATTCCCTAGAGGGTTCTAGCCTAAAGGCGAATCAAAGAAAATAAAAATAAACAAAAAGAAAACTAAACCCAAGAGGGTTCTAGCCTCAAGATGAATAGTACAAGAAATTAAAATCTAACTACAAAATAAATTGCAAAAATCTAAACTACAAAATAAATTATAAGAATTAAATGCAAGAAAATAAATCTACTCTATAAGCATGAAATAAATCTAAGGCAAGAGGGTTCTAGCCTCTTGGCTATTTAAACAAGAAAATAAAATCTAATTACAAGCATAAAAATAAATCTAAACTAATAAGCATTAAATGAGAAATAAGAAAAACAAACCTTCAAATTAATCTCCATCTCCATCTTCATCTTTATCATCCAACAAAGAGTAGAAAAGAAAAATTTAAAGTGGTGAAAAAATTCTTTTATTAATTGTAACAAAAAGTTACAAATTTGGAAGGCCTTCTCAATTAAGAGTAGCCCTCCTCTCCAAATGGAGTTACAAAAATTTTCACACCCTTAACCCCTCACTCTCTACCCCTATTTATAGTAAGCAATAATGAATGAGAGCCCTTGGATGAAGACTTAAGCCCTAAGGAATCATTTTTAACCTTTGAACTTTTAGGCTTGGATTCTTGGGCCTTTTTCTTGTTGATTTTCCATTGGGCTTCTTGATTTTCCTTTGAGCTTTGCTTCATTTCTTCATGATTCAAGCTTCATTGTTTTGGTTCTGGGATTTTGCTTCATGGGCTTCTGGCTTGATTTTTGGATTGTTCATAATGCATACAAGAGGTAAGGCTTTGCTTCATGGGCTTTAGCGGTTTGGGCTTCATTAATTCATGGCTTGATTCTTTTGCTTTGGGCTTTTGGATAAATTGGCAATTTGATTTTCCAATGGGCTTCGTGATTTCTGTTTTGCTTCATTTCTTCATTAAATCAAGGGCTTTTGATGAGAGATAAGATTTTTTCAAATTTATTCTTTATTAATCTGCAATTAAAGATAAAAATAATTATTAGTGTGATATTTATTCATAAAAAATAGATAATGAGGATATAAAATTGTAATAAAATGTGATTATCAGTAGCTTAAAGTTTCGGAGAGCCGTAGGATGACGGTGTTCTTGCATAGTCTCCATCGCATGAGTTATCATAGAGGCTCCATAGTAGATTTATGTTTCCATTCAGTTATTTGAGTTGTATTTCATTTTGTAAAGTCTATGAGCCTTAGTTACATTTTACGTTGATTCATGTCGAAATATTTTACATTATTTCAGAAATCAGGTGTTTACAGTTTTATTCATTTGAGACATGGTTTCATTTATGAGATTTATCCTTGTATATCATGTCTATTGTATTTATTTACCTTATTTTGCCTATTTTGTATCTACACTTCTTTTTGATTCCACTAGAGGATATTACTATGATTGGTGAAATATGTTATTGCACAGTGTGGGTGCATAGCAGGTTTGACATCTCTTGATTCATCTTAGACTACAACCATGTATGAAAATAGGAGCGTCACAGTTGGTATCAGAGCTGTAGTACCAGCATCCTTAGGATCTTTCCTGTGTCAAGTCGTGGAGCTAGGATAGAGTTTCTTAGGATTCCTATATAGATTCCGATAGGAATTCCTAGAATGAGTGAAGACGTTATACACGTATATTCCAAAAATTATGATTTTTTATGACCATCTTACTTTGATTAAAAAGTATTTGCATGAATTATATGTGATACATATTTCTTATTGTTATGTGTTTGCGATCTTATTTACTGTGTTTATTAAGTTGTTCTCTTGATATTATGAATATCGGGACTAGGACGTGGTCGAGGTAAAACTCGTACCCGGAGAGCTGGGCAAGTAGTGCCCGAGCCATAGCAGGCTCCATAGTATTTGATCGACTTGGTAATACCGATTGTAAAGGTAGCAACTAGCAACTCTCAAGGAGCGAGTAACGAGCCAGATTATACTTTCTGAAGTTCCACCACCAGTCATACTAGTCGTACCTATTGAAGAGACAATACCAACGATTACACCATCACCACAACCAACTGTTAATAGAGACACAAAGCAGGAAGCTTGTGTTGGCCTCTTTGTTTTGATAATGTTTAACAAATAATTTACTACTAATGTTGTTTGTCTAGTGTTTATATTTATCTATTTATTGTAGACAAACAACAAGTTGGAGGATGGATGGAATTGCGCATTCACGATCATATCCAATGGAGGTTGGCGGAATTATGGAGTAAAGCCTACGTAATTCAAAGTTAAAGATTCAAGTTCAAGCTTCATCCGCAAGTGTACCAAGATAGAGCTTTGTTGAAGATCACAAGCTTGAGTAAATTTAGTTTAGGTGTTATATTATGTGTCTTGGTACTTTAAGCTCAATATAATATGCACACACATTTTATTGGTTTCTTTATATAGTTATATATATATACATAAGTTTTGGTTTCTATGTATATTTAGTTATATATATACATACATGGTTTTGAGTTTTCAAGTTTTAATATGAAACAATTGAATATAATTAGAAAACATATTTTTGTTTCATACTTACATGCATATATATGATTTCATCAATATCAATTTTATTTAGTTCAATGAAATCATGTTTTAGTACATTATATGTGTGTTTTGATAAAATACTATATTCATTGTTTATAGACTTCATAACAATAATTTACATCTTTCTTCAAGTCTATAAAATCATTTTGTATTGCTTCAAAACATGGTTAAGCTAAAATATCAAAATTCATATGTTCACATTTTCATGTTTTGGACTATTTTGCAAAATGATGATATTTTTCATTTGGGAGGTCCTTTTTGAAAACCATTTCCCAAAGTTTTACATTTTTTAGAATTTATTTGATATTTTTAAACAGGATTTCAAAATTATCAAACTGCTTCTAAACCTGTTTTTCTCATATATCAGTTTGCGGTTGGACCGCCCATGAGTCCAGAGACTCAGTAAGTTTTTCAGATGCTCGCGGTCGACCGTGACGGTCGACCGGATGCAGTCTAGAGAGTTTCGTGGTTGACCGTCACGGTCGACCGTCTGTTGTCCAGAGCCAAACCCTGGCCTTTTTGCTGCTCGCGGTCGACCGCGAGTTTTCCACGGTCGACCGCCGAACTGACCGTTGGGTTCCAACGACTAGTTCCTCAGATGTTTCTCTATGGGATTTTTGGTCATTTCCTTAGTAGCTGAGATTTTGGGAGGCTATATATTCCCTCTTGCTCTCATCTTTTAAGATGTTAAGAAGTTTTTAAACAAGAATTTAACAAGGGTTTAAGTTTGTTTTAAGTTTGGTTTTAAGTTTGCTTAAGGGTTTGGTTTGTGAAGAATTCCACAAGAGGAAGTGGAGATTAATTCATTAATATTTGAGCTTCAATCCATCTCTCTCTCTCTTGTCATTTATTGGAGAAGTTTTCTAAACTCTATCTAGCTTTATATTTTGTATTGTTTGATTATCATTCTATTAAGCTAGTATTTATATTTGAGTTTAGTTTGATTTGATTTGATTTCACTCATTGTTTACACACACCCACTTGAGCTTATTATATTTTCATACATAGTATATTTGGATTGGTGAGAGTTGTAATAATTGAGTTTGAGCTTTAATTGAGTTCTCGCCATGTAATAGAGAACAAATCATTTATTGTTATTGTGAAGTGTGGAGTGTAGACGTTGATCGGTGAACGCTGAAAACCGACATTGTGAGTGTTTGTGAACGTTGATCGGTGAGGGTTGAAAACCGACATTGTGAGGTGTAAACGTTATTCGGGTGAGCATAGAAAACCCGGTTGTGATAGTGGATTTCTCCCCGGGAGTGGGGAGTGGCGACGTAGGACGGAAGGTCCGAACTCCGTGATCATATCATGTGTTTGAGTTTGCTTTGGTGCACTCCTCTTATGTTTATATTTCTTGTCGCCATTGTCCATTGTTCATTATTTATATCATCCACTATCTTGTTTATTTGGTTTACCCTTGTGTATATCACTTATCCTAGCTTACATATCTTGTTGTATTTTATACTTGCTAGGATAACTTGTTAATTAGTTTTAATTGGTATAAAATTAGATTAGATTAGTATAAGACCCTAATCACCCACCCTCTAGGGTCTAACAGCTTGGCTCTGTAAGAATGAGAAAGACATCAGAAGGTGAGAGCACCAGAGTTTTAGGGCACATCGGATTCATTTACAGCCTATAAGTGGAAGGAATATGTGGTAATTATTTTTAGATATGCTTAACGTTGACTCAGTACATAAGCAGGGATTAGTTATATTTAGCTTAAAGGAGGATGCCGGAGGATAACATCGATTTTAGTTACGTCGGAGTAGTGAATGTCAATTTCATGGAAGGATTTCATTTACTATTTCGATAAGCATCTAAAACTAACCTGATTACGGCAGGGAGACATACTAAGAGTTAATTTTAGAAGCAGGATTATCCGGAGACCAGGATAAGGACAAGAAACCTTTTGCAAGACCGAGATGATCCCAACAACAGGGTAAGGATTTTCATCACCACCAGCAGAGTAGTGGTCAGGGTGAGCAGTCGTAGGGCCACGGTTACGACCAATAGCAGAGGATTGAGGCACCACCTACCATTTCAAGGACCAAGGGGCCAGTAGGCCAGATGCATGCTATCCAAGAAATTCCTAAGAGATAGATAGTCCCATAGATTCCACCACCAGTAGCACAACAGTCTCTAACCGCCGACAGAGTTTATGCAATCGTACCACATGATCATGGTGCGAGAGGAGATTTCTTGGTGATTCTTCCTTTCTAGCTCGGATCTTGTTCAATTCAGGAGCTTCGTATTATTTTATCTCTCATACCTTCATGGATAGGTTTCAGCTAGTTACACATCCCTTAGACTTTTCGTTATCCATCTCTACTTCTTTAGGGGAGGTATCCCTATTGAGAGTATTTATAGGAGATGTGTCATCAATCTAGATGAGTCCGAGTTTATTTTTAATCTAATAGTTTTTTGGATGTTAGAGTTCGATGTCATTCTCGGTATGGATTGGCTATCATCCTACCATGTTAGTATCAACAGTTTTTCTAAAACAGTCAGCTTGCGAGCGTCTGATGGGTCTGAGTTGATAGTAGCGACCTCACAGGGTAACCAGTTTGCGGAGTCATTTCTTGTGTACAATGAGGAGGTAATGCTGAGGGATCAGAGTGCCGATTTATGTGAGACTAGAGTTGTCTTAGATTATTAGGATGTTTTTTAGGACATACCTGAGTTACCTCCTGTGAGAGAGGTTGAGTTCTGCATCGAGTTGTAGCCGGGCACAACACCGATATCCCGAGCACCTTATCGTATGGCACCTACTGAGATGAGGAAACTATAGACTTAGCTAGATGAGTTGTTATCTCAGGACTTTATTCGCTAGAGTTATTCTCCATGGGGAGTGATGGTTCTCTTTGTGAAGGAGAAGGATGGTAGTATGAGCCTTCGTATAGATTGTAGTGAGTTGAACAAGGTCACTATCTGGAATCGGTATCTACTACTGAGGATTGATGACTTGTTCGACCAGCTATATGGAGTATAGTATTTCTTAAAGATTGATCTTCGTTCTGGCTATCATCAGTTATGGGTTCGGGAGATGGATATTCTCAAAACCGCCTTTTGACTCGATATGGACCGTTTGAGTTTCTTATCATGCCATTTGGGCTGACCTATGCACCTGATGTATTCATGGATTTGATGAACCGGGTTTTTTGTCCATATTTGGACAAATTTATGATTGTATTCATCGATGATATTCTTGTCTATCCGAGATCGGAGGCAGAACATGAGCAGCATCTTCAATTAGCATTGCAGACCTTACGGGAGCATTAGTTATATGCTAAGTTCAGCAAATGCGAGTGTTAGCTTTCTAAAGTCATATTTTTAGGCCATGTCATCAGCAAGGAGTGTATTGCAGTAGACCCAGCAAAGGTGGAGGCGGTACTTAATTGGGAGCCGCCAAAGACAGCTTCAGAGATCTGCAATTTCTTAGGTTTAGTAGGCTATTACAAGAAGTTTATTCAGGATTTTTTAAAGATTGCAATGCCACTTACACGTTGGCATGGGGTGCCAGGAGGCCTTTGAGACTCTAAAGGTTAAGTTAACTACAACGCCGATATTGATTATTCCGAGTAGTGAAAGGACCTTCGTAGTCTATACAGATGTGTCGTTATTGGGTCTAGGAGGTGCTTTGATGCAGATCCAGAGAGTACTGGCATACATATCACGGTAGCTAATAAAATGAGCATTATTATCCAACGCATGACTTGTAGCTTGTAGCAGTGGTCTTTGCACTGAAGACATGGAGACATTATCTATATGGAGTGCAATTTGAGCTTTTCACGGATCATCAGAGTTTGAAGTATATTTTCTCTCAGAAAGAGCTAAATCGGAGACAACAACGATGGGTTGAGTTTATCAAAGACTACGAGTTTGTGATTCAGTATCATCCGGGAAAGGCTAATGTTGTAGCAGACGTATTGAGTAGGAAGCGTCATCATCGGATTGCAGCTTTGAGGTGCTCGTTATATCGAGATCTTTACACCCTTTGCTAATTTTATTTTAGACCGGAGATCAGCAAAGGCAGCGTATTTTTGGGAGCTTTGTGATGCCGAGTGATTCGTAGTTGAAGTATGACTTATTTCACGAGGCGCATCCTACCAGGTACACAGTGCATCTAGGCACAACTAAATGTACAAGGACCTAAAGAGACACTTTTGGTAGAGCGGATTCCGTAGGGAGATTGCAGAGTATGTGACTAGATGTTTTACATACCGGTAAGTGAAGGTAAAACATCAAAGACCTGTAGGAACCCTACAGCCTTTACCCATTCCGGAGTAAAAGTGGGTAGATATTTCTATGAATTTTATTATAGGATTTGCCATGGTCAAAGAAGGGAAATGATTTAGTTTGTGTAATAGTTGATCGGTTGATAAAGTTAGCACATTTCATTTCATTAAAGACGACATACACGGAAGAGACCTATGTGAGGATATTCATCCAGGAAATAGTGAGATTACATGGAGTTCCAGAGACAATTATATCAGACCGAGTCTCGATTTTCACTTTGCACTTTTGGAGGAGCTTCCAAAACTCTTTCGGTAGCCAGTTATCGTATTCTAGTGGTTTCCACCTGCAAATAGATAGACAAACAGAGAGATTTAACCAAGTGTTGGAGGATACATTACAGGCTTGTGTTATAGATTTCCAGGGTAGCTGGGAGGACGATATTCCATTAGTTGAATTCGCTTATAACAATAGTTACCAAGTGATAATTAGTATGGTACCGTATGAGGTGTTGTACAGGAGGTCTTGTAGATCGCCTATTTGCTGGTTAGAACCAGAGGATAGCCTATTGTTTAGATCGGAGTTAGTGAGATAGACTATAAAAAAATAGCAATAATTTAGGAGCACATTTTGCAGCGCAGAATCATCAAAAGAGTTATACAAATCAGAGACGACGACCATTAGGGTTCCTACTTGGGGACTATGTATTGTTGAAAATATCGCCAATGAAGGGAATTCAATATTTTGGTTGACAAGGAAAAGCTTGCCCTGAGGTATATCCGTCCGTTCAGGATAGTGGAGCGCATTGGAGTTGTTTCATATCGGCTAGATCTTCCAGCATAAATGTCGAGTATACACGATGTCTTCCATGTTTCGATTCTTAAGAAGCATCTACATGACGAGGAGCAGCAACGAGTGTTAGACATGCTAGAGGTCGAGATTATTGATGATATAACTATTATTGAAATTCATATGTGTATTCTTACCATGGAGGACAAGATACTTAGAAACAAAATGATTCCTTTAGTTAAAGTTCAATAGAATCGGAAAGGAGCTGAGGAAGTTTCTTAGGGTGCGATGAGGATATGCATCACGACAACTTGAACCTATTTGAGCAAGTAAATTGTTTGGATATGATTCGCTTATGTTTATGATTATCTACATGCTCATATCTATACTTAACGCTAGAATGGTGGAATAATCACGTAGCTCCTAATTATTCGGAACACATGATATATATATGGGGGGTTCCTTGTTTGGATTTTTTGCTCGACGTATTAGTTTCTCTTAGTTAGGAGTTAAGTGGGAGTATTTACATTCTAGATTGTTAAGTATGAATATCGAGGAGGATTCTAGAAGGAGCGCGGAGATGTTATGCGTCACGACTACCCGCACTTGTTTGAGCAGATAAATTAATTGTTTTTGATTGGTGTTCATAATTATCCATATTGTTATATTTATATTTAGCGCTAGAACGAGGATATTAACACTTA